>QEOT01002656.1:103196-169337 GCA_003123785.1 Pterocarya stenoptera
CACACACACACACACACACACACACACACACTCTATTTCTCTTCTCTCTTCTCCCCCTATTTCTTTTGTTATCTTCCTCATCTTCCACTTGCCTTCCAACCAAGACCATCGTTAAGCTTCACTGATATTCCTCCCTTTCTAGGTCCCGAAGCTCAAAGCGTTTGGGGTCGAAAACTCTAGCCTCGGTTGCGCCCTTTGCCCCTTCGGTCATCCCTATCATCGCCTCGCCATGCTAGCCCTACATCGACGACGGTGAGCTCCTCTCACTAGATCTCTCGGCCTCTCTTTCTTTATCACTCTTCTTAGTCCCGATGCCCAAACCCATTTTTGGGTTCAAACATCCCCAACCGTGCCTCTCCCTCCAGTCACCGTTGTATGCCTCATCGCCGTTCCTCAGCAGTCAACTTCTCTCTCTCTATTGTCTCTTACTTTCTTTCATTTCCCTATTTCTCTTTGTCACTCTCTTTCTCTCTCTGTTATTGTCGTGTGTGCGCACACACACACACACACCTCTCTCTCGGCTTAAGGCCCCGACCAACCTCTTCTTCCTTCCCTCCACCATTTGAAACTACCCTTGAAATTTTAGGTCACCCACAGCGAGACCCCCTTCCCCCTCACTCCAAACATTCTCTTTCCCCTACTGCCCAACAGCCCAGGACACCACCATAACCACCCAAGAGACCACCACATCTCCAGCTAAAAGAACAACCAGGGCAAGCATAGTGTAAGGCGAGACACCGACCACCATCCAAAAGAATCTCCTGAACATGACCATGGTAAGTGTTTCTCTGACTAATCTTGAAAATGTTGTTTTTGGAGTTGTGAATTGTGAATGTGTTGTGTGGTTTTTTGTGGCCGAGAGCCCAGTGTAAGTGTTGTGATGTTGGTGGTTCTCTTTGTTGTGGCCGAGTGCCTCTGTGGAAGTGTTGGAATTTGGTTTGGTTTTCTGGTAGACCCTTATTTGATGTCCATTTGCTTATACTGTTGTTTAAATGTTGGTATGATTTTTATTTTATTTTAATTACTGTTGTTATCAAGTTATGTTTTGGAAATTTTCTCTTCCCTCATTCAGATTGTTTTTCAACTGTAGGGGGTGTTGGAATTTCCCACTTTTGCACAAGTTTGAAGTTTGTGAACGTGTGTTGGAAATTTCCACCCATACTCTGAATTACAACTTGTGAGTGCTTGCTAGAAATCTCCTTACATACAATGTACTTCATCATGTAATTATTATTGGATTTCTTAGTATTTTTTTTATTTATAGCATATGAAGTAATTGCTGAAATTTTGTCATTTGATTGCCTTATAACTTGTATCTACTTGCAAAAAATTTTGCCATCAGATTGTGATTTATGCATGTAAATTTGATTTGGTATTATTGTTGGATTTTTGGGTTGAATGACTTTTTCATGGGTTTGCGCCTATCACTACCCCAAATCGAGATGGGGCATTATCTTGGTGGAGTGCCTATCACTTAGGAGTGCATAATATTGAGTGTCATCCCTAGGTTGTTTCTTGGCAACAACAGGCTTGGGCGAGACTCTAGTGCTATCAGGTCGAAGTCTTGGCCTTTCTAGTGGCGGAGGCCATAGGATATCGTGGTCAAGGACGAAGCGTGAAGCTAGGCGTTGCTCGTAATGAAATCACATGCGAGGTCATTACCATTGGTGTAGCAAAGGGAGACAGGGTGTGTGGATAGTCTATTAGGGGAGACCATAGTGCACACATTATACACATTAATAAAATGGATATTTTGAAAAACATAATTTTTTTTGGGTGTATCAACTTGTGAGAATCATGTTGAGTAGAAGAGTTCCGTTATACGGTAACCTTTTGGGTGAAATTTATTGTTATTTGGTTAAGTTTCATTTTGGTTAGTTGTGAAATGTTAATTATCACTTTTCTTGCATAAATTATTTGCATAATTTTGGATTTTTTTGTGTCAGTCTTAGTTTCACTTACTAAGATTTTGTCAAATCTTAATATGGTAGTCCCACTACGATTTCACTAATTGAAACCGTAGATTTTGATGTAGATAAAGAGTTTGGTGGTAGTTATGAGTATGAAGATCTAGCACTGCCAAAGGATTGAGGATTGGGGCTTTTCCACATGATGTTAAGTTGATTTGTTTGAATTGTTTTTTAAAAAAGGAATGATTGTAATTATTCTTTTGCTTAGGGTTGGAAACATGTGACTTATGGATAATATTGCGGTTAGTGTTGTATTTAAGTTTTATGGTACTGTTGGATTTAATGATTACTTATTTAATTTATCTTGTGAATTAACTTTACATTTTTATTTATGCATGTGAGCACACACTTTACCATCACATGCGAGGGGTGTATGACCTGTGCAGCCAACAGTACCCCAATGTCACGACTTTCGCCAAATTAAAAGTACTGGGACCTGGGAGAATCACACCTATCTTTGTATAATTCCTATCCGAAATGTAAAGCAGTAAGAGAGAGACAAAAATATAAAGTACATTGCACAACATCTATATCCACCCATATAAATGTTTTGGATATAACTAAATACAAAACAAATATTGTGTAATCAACTTTATACGTAAAGTATTGCTAACAAATGCTACTCCCCGCCGTCACATTGCATGTGTTGTCACAATGACCAATTTCTTTTCGTTTCTCTCACACACAAATCTCTGATCTCTAACACAGATTAGTTTCCCTCACAATTAATTTCTGTCTCACACATTTGATAGTTATTGATGTTTGATCATGAGTACTATTGTACCGAGCATGGGAGGTCACCCTTGGGATGAGAAAGAAAAAGATCATTGTCAATCATAGATTCATAATCAAGTAAAGATCAACCAAAGAGGTGGATCAGATTGATTTATAATGCCTATTTCATGCGTTTATTTCTCTCCTATTCACATTCGATGCCCTTAAGTGTTTGCCCGAACTTAAAAGATATCTTTTTTCATAAAGAGATCATCTAGTTTGATAGGGAAGAAAGTCGCAAAAGATCATTATTTGCATTTTTTAATAATTTTATTTTTCTTTCTATTTTAAAAATGTGGCACAATATTACAACAGGATGGTTATCCACACCAGTTTATAAGTGGCTAACGTGGTGTGACATATATTTCATGTTCCAGGTAATTAATTTGTAGATAACTAGCGAGAAACAGAATTAACTGATCAAGGAAAGAAAAAGATGAGGCTCGTAAAGGTAGAGTATATGGTTAAAATAGAATATAATTAATTACATTTATCTCTTTTCATCCGTATAAATTTTAAAAATTAATAATAATTTCTTTTAAAATTAATAATAATTTCGCATTGATATATATCAGATCAAGAGACGTCGTGATCAGTGCGAATATTGATATTAATTAGGTAATGATCCGCATATTATCTCCAATCGGAAGAGTCTGGCCCAACACCACTAAGATATAATATAAATATAAATATATATATATTTATATAATATATAGTACATGCTGCAGCCGCGAATATAATATAAATATATATATATATAATATACACACGCTATGGTACTTGCTGCAGCCAAGAATATAATATATATATATATATATTTTATATACATACTTTCTTGGAAAGCGGGTTCGTGGAAATTCATGAAATCGTTTCACTTTCACATAGCTCTAGCTCCTAGCATTACGAAGTTTCAAAATAATTCTCATATATGCATTTCAGACCAAAACTCTGAGGCGTGCCAACTTGGAATTAGTGGGCTGCAAGTTGAAATTACTACAGATAGATCGAAGACGAAAAATCATCAATTGCTTGCAGCTGAGAAAATCCTGTACGTAATGAAGGGTCGGACGTGGCGGCCGAAGATAATCTGGGTGAATCAGTATACCATGACAGACTTTCCTGGAAAATATATTCTGAGATCTTTAAATAATAATTTTCTGAACAGGTCAGCAATCCCAAATTAAATTAATATAAGCATATATGCATGCAGTTTGCTGCAGGTCATGAACTGATCTAGACATCATGTTGAATTAATTAATTAATTATATATTAATTGTCCGCTAAATAGAAGCAAGCACTACTACATGATATGTACGTGCATGGTTGGCGCAACTCCATGCACCAAAAAGCTTAACTGTGACCGGATTAGGATCCTTGACTACATACGTGCATGCCAAGGAAATTTACAAGTCATAATTTCTTCGACCAAATTTACGTACAAGCTAAGCTAAGGTTGATTAAGCTCAAATTATTACTTTCTGCGCCAGAGGGATGTTGATCAATTTATTAAACACGTGATGCGCGCACGAGTAAAGTTACGTGTCTAATCTTTTTCTACCATTTTTTTGGGTCATCATATATATAAATATATAATATATATCCCACGTTGGGAGAAATTATTATATTCTAGCTGTTATTAGATCATAGAATATTATATTATATATATAGTCTAAGAGAATTAATGTTGGAACTATATTTGGAAAGTTTCAACGGGAAAAATTATTGTTCAGCTATGCACCTTAATTAATTATGTATACAACTGGGAATGAAAAGATAAGAACATTTGAAATTTTGAAGATGGTCAAATCCAGACCTAAGGCTATTATATTAATTTATTCTGTATAAATAGGGGTTTGTCGATGGATCAAATGCCAGAACAGAAAATACTTGAGCTTTCTTCGATCTTCCTCATAACAACAACCAAGGCATTAATCTTTTCTTCTAATCTTATAACAATTCCACCACTTGCATACCCTTTTCATATTTTCCATGGAAAAAACAACGCCGATTCAGCCTCAGCACCCAACATGCAGGAACTTGACCACAATCCTAAGCATTGATGGGGGTGGTATCAGGGGGATCATCCCTGCTACCATACTTGCTTTCCTTGAATCACAACTTCAGGTATATATATACGTACGTATAGTTAGGTTTGCAGGCCGAAAGTCTCAAGATATTGCAAGCTGATACGTATAGTTTAGACGTTTAATATACAAAAAGGCATGCATATATATACAATATCTATGAATATTCGTATATCATTGCAATTGCAATTCAAGATATTATTGCACAATTCGCTATGATTCTAGCATTATGAAACTCGATCATATATATATGAACTTATAAATATATATTAATTATGATAATAATGCAAATTCAATGTCATACAAGCATATATACATATATACATATAGCAATGTCATGACAACGTACTAACAAGTTTTTGATGTAAACATGGCATAGGAGTTGGATGGAAAGGAAGCTAGACTTGCAGACTACTTTGACGTGATTGCAGGAACGAGCACAGGGGGTCTTGTTACCGCCATGTTAGCTACTCCAAATGAAAATAATCGACCTCTCTTTGATGCTAAGGATATCAAGCCCTTCTATCTCGAGCATGGTCCTCGAATCTTCCCACAGAACAGGTACTGCTCCTGATCATACTTTGGACCACTTCCTCCTTCATGACATACATAATTAAAGCAGCTAATCTATATTCTGTGCATGACAGCGTTTCTGAAAGTTCTCGATGTTTAAATATTAACTAATAACCATACATGCATCATGTGCTGGTTTTGATTGCAGTGGCTTATTCGGAGCAATAAGAAAAATATTCAGATCTCTGACGGGACCAAAGTATGACGGGAAATACCTTCATGGGGTTCTAAGGGAGAAACTAGGGGAAGCTCGGCTGGATAGCACATTGACCAATGTTGTTATACCAACATTTGATATCAAGCATCTGCAACCAACCATTTTCTCGTCACATGAGGTCTGATCTTACTCTCTAGATCCAGATGTTAGTTTCCTTTCATGAAGATTGCGACCAAATGATAATTTCAATTTGAATATTCAGGGTACTTAAACACAAAGATCAAAGTGAGGTGGAAGCATGAACATTATTAGTTTCAATATTCAAGCTATAATATTAAATTATAAGTTATTTACGTTTAACATTAATTTACTATCTTAACAAATTAAAAAGAACTATTTTATTCAATTTGCATGCAAGTATATTCATGATGCATGCATTTTGACAATACTTTATCTAAATATTATTTATTAATACGTTAAATGTTGAAGAAACAAGCTATTCTTCACATCTTGATTTGAGTTCACTCGCGCAGGCAAAAAAGGACCCTTGTATGAATGCTCGACTGTCTGACATATGCATCGGCACGTCAGCAGCTCCAACTTATCTTCCTGCTCACCACTTCAGCCACCAAAACGGTGACGGAAATTTTAGTAAATTCAATCTTATAGATGGTGGTGTTGTTGCAAACAATCCGGTATAATATAGATAATAATCTTTCATTGTGATTTTTTATTTACTTTAAAAGCTCCAAAAATTAAGCTGATGATCTTTATGTTTCTTTATGTGCCTTCTGGGAACCATGGTTTAGGCTCTTGTTGCCATAAACCAAGTGACCAAACAGATCTTTGATGCAAATCCTGATTTCTTTCCAACCAAATCCACAGACTACGGTCAATTTCTGGTGATCTCAATAGGAACAGGCTCAGGAAAGATAGAGAAAAGATACAACGCTAAAATGGCGGCCAAATGGGGCCTTCTGAATTGGTTAATTCATGGAGGTTCAGTTCCATTAGTGGATGTGTTTACTCAAGCAAGTTCAGATATGGTTGATTTGCATCTTGCTGTAGTTTTCCAAGCCCTTCATTCAGGAGAGAATTACCTTAGAATTCAAGTAAGACATTTATTCTAATCCAGGGTTTAAATTCTTGCAAGCGGTTTAAAATTTCAAGTTATTAATTACTATTTTTATGAAATACTGGTTTAGGATGACACATTGACTGGGACAACAGCTTCAGTTGATGACTCTACGAATGAGAACTTGAACAAACTTGTAGAGATCGGGGAGAGACTATTGAAGAAACAAGTATCAAGGGTGAATTTGCAGACGGGTTTGTCCGAACCAGTCAAACATTGTGGCACAAATGAGGAGGCGTTGAGATTGTATGGATAAACATGCTTGAATGTTCACTCATGCACTTGTCATTAGTTAAAATATCATGTTTGTGATCACATTATTTTGAAACTAATTGTACATAAAACTCTTCTTGCAGCTTAGCAAAAAAGCTTTCGCAAGAAAGAAAGTGTCGAGAAGGAAAACTTGCATGCAAGGAGAATCTGAAAGTTGATCAAGCCCCTACTATCTTTAAGTCGGGCTATTAAGCACACGCTTGCCTCTAATCTGCATTAATATGTACTGTAGTAGTCAAATTTTTTCATTCTTTTCATTCTTCAAATTTGTTGTAATTTGTCTACTGGCCATGAAAGGAATTCCATTATTCATTGATTGTTTGAAGCTAAAATAAACAAAAAAGTTGTCATCATAAATTTGGAATAATGTGTGTTTGATGTGTAATTTTCGAGTAATATTATATGTTGATTGCAAATGTTATATTGAAATGATGTGTTACAATATATTATTATTACTTAGATATATAGAATAAAGGTTAATTTGGTAGAGTACTTGGAAAATCTTTTATATATGTTGTAAAATCCCAACCATTTACTTAAGTTAATGATTATCCAAGAGATCTAAATAATTCTACTCTAAAGGATTCTATATATCCTTATGGAAAAGCCTCGGACCTATCGAGTTTATTCTAGTTTTTCTGGTTTAGTAAATCAGCCTTTTTTATGAACTTTAATCAAATCTTATATGACTTGGACAGGCCACCCGAGTAAAGTTTAACCAATCGAGCAGTACTCGGAGCTCAAAATATTCATCATGATGAACAGCTCAATTAATTATTTATATATGAAACCCTATTCAAATGATCACATATATAATTAATTAAAGATGGTAATATTTGACGGACCCACCTTGCCAAACTTAGTATGATCATGATGACTAACTATAATATTATAAAGAATGTATTTTTATATATATAAAAAACAAATCAGCCAAACTTAGTCTGACTTTCTGCTTAACTACAAGTCTCGTCCTGGAGTCTCAGCTACAAGTCTTGCATAGAAAATGCTCAAGTGATATTATTGCCACTTTCGTTTGTCTAAAGAAAGAGATGGAGCATTATAGTAAGTGGACGTACCGTTCGTCTAGTCGCTTATGTTGTCAATTATGATGAAGATCATGCAGCACTATTTAATCCATATCAGAGAAACCACTATCCACGCGAAAATGATCAGCATCATTATTTCCATGAAGATGTTGCTTTCCTAGCATCACTATCCACTATCCCCCCCCCGCCCCAAATTTTTTTTTTTTTTTTAAAACCCTTCTTTAACACAGTTTTTTAAGATCATGTCTTCAATATAAAGAACATTTGACCCCCCAAAAAGTTTCAAAAATCTTACTTGGCACTTTTTTTTTCTTTTTTAAGGAAGAGGATGGTACCCAAATTTTAATAATAACCCTTACTTAGCGGAGGGATACCGTGCTTACAACCGAATACCTGGTGGTTACAATAAATCATAAAATCCAAACCCAGACATAAAAAACAACTATATAAATAACTAAGCACTATAGAAGATAATAAAACAAACATTAAAACAAAACAGAAAACAAGATGCATACCTTAATAAAATAAAACTAACCAAATCTGTATACAAACTTGTTATTTATGTCAAATATGAATAGCTCCCAAGAAATCTTTAGGTAGGCTGTTTTTATTCTCAAAGAACGCTTCCTTGCCACTAGAACCCAACTTGCATGGCTAATCTGTCTGCAACGTGATTAGCAATTTAGCTTCATTCCAGTACTTCTACCTCCTCCAAGGGACAAGCCCACCCTTCTCCCACCAGTTTACAACAAGTTGAGAATTAGTTTCTACTTCAACATGAGTTATATTCATCTGTGCAGAGAGATTCAAACCATCTGAGAGGGCTTGAATCTTAGCGATATTGTTAGAACTGATACCATAATATTTGACAAAAGCAAATATCATGTGACCCTTCTCATCTCTAATAATTCCTCCACCTCTGTTTCTTCTAGGATTCCCGATGCTACGCCCATCCATATTAAGCTTAACAAAATTTTGTGCAGGGCGCATCCATTTTAAAATTTGAATTTACTTATTTCTGACATGCATAGTTAATAACCTGAGCTGCTTTAAAATTGAACCATTTGAAGTCTTGATGAAAGGTTTAGTCATGTTGATATTAATAATCTGAGCTAAAAAGTTATTGATCTTATAGCACACTTGCTCCCTTGTTTCAACAACCCCCCCCATGCGGGCAGTTATCTGAGGTACTACCCGAGCCTTGGACAACTACTATTGTATTTTCCCCCACCACGTACGAGTAGGCCCAAAATTCAGCCCTGGGATTAATTCAAATACTTCCAAACATAATTAGGCATCTCTCCCATTAGAAGCGAGTGATCTAAGGACTCACAAGCAACCACTTTACAACATTCACATTTTGAGGCCATAGAGATATTCAACTTGATAATGTTCTGGTCAAAAGGCAAACCTTTATACATGCCTCTCCACATAAAAGTAGAAATCTTATGGGTCAATAAGTTATGCTAGATCCATTTAGCCCATTCCACTTTGTCTCTGCGATCATAGGTGAATTGCCAAGCTTAAAGCGTAGAGAATTTCCATAAAGGAATATCAGGACCTGTGCCAATCTTAATACTTTGAATTTTCAATTCTTCACAAAGGTTACTCCCCACTAGCTCCTAAATTTTCTCCCAGTTACCTCCCGTCTCAGAGTATACATCAACTACTTTCATATAGGGATCTATAAAATTTGAGAGTTCTCCAAGAATCCCCAAAGACGACGAATTTTCAAACCAAAATGATATCTTACCTTCATTAATAATCCATCCAACGCCCCTAATAACCAATTTCAACAATGGTTTTAAGGCCTTCCAAAAATTTGATTCATAGGAGAAATGATCAAGGAGGAAAGGGTGGTATTGATTTTCTATTTTTGCCATATACAAACTGCCAAGCAAATTTCATGTGCAGGGTTTTCTCCATATCTTCTAATTTCCATATTTCGAGCCCACTTTCTTCCGTAAGCCTACAAACTTTATCTCAAGCCACTCATTTCTTTTTCTTCTTGACATCCTTACTGCCCTACAAGAAATCTGCAAAAATCTGATTAAGCTTATGAAACACATTGCGAGGCATATTAAGCATTGCTAAAAGATGAATAGGAATACTTGACAGCACATGCTTTAATAACACTAGTCTACCCCCTAGAGAGTAAAGCTCCTTTCCATGAGGCTAATCTTACTTGTCACTTAGTTTCCAAGTTCCTTTTATTTTCTCAATAGTTTTTTCATACTTGCACTTATTTTTTTATCATTAATAAAATCTCACATGCTCACAATAATTGTTATATTTAAAACCTCATTTTTCCTATTTGTTAACACTTTTCCATTCAAGTCTTCTACTAGCTAGTTTATTTCGATTGGGTTTTATTAACATCTATGCTACCATTGAGTTAACAATTAGGAATGAAGGCAACATATATCCCCTGACTATTCCAATCTATATAATACAGGCTTTACAACATTTAGGCCTGGTTTGGATAGAGAGATGCTTATATATGTTTCACCCATCTTATCTTATCTCATCTTAATATCCAAATACCACAGACACAAACACTTTTTCAATTTTAATTTTTGAACATCTTTATCTAATAATTACCTAATTATTACAACTTTTTCAAAATTTCAAACAAAACACAAAAAATAATTCAACTTTTTCAACACTCAAAATAAAAATTATATTCTAATAATATTTTAACTTTACAATATTTTTATTGAATTTTTTTTCTCTCATTTTCCAAAACCCCTTAAAACATTTTAACTCAAACTGTTTCTAACTCATCTTATCTCAACTCAAATATCTCACTACTATTCACAAATCATCTCATCTCAACTTACTATCCTAACCAGGCCTTAGTCTAATGCCTCGTTTGTTTTCACGAACCATCTTATCTTTTCTCATTTTATCTTATCTCATCTAATTATTATAATTTTTCTAAACTCTCACACAAAATATAATAAATAATTAAACCTTTTCAAATCCCAACAAAAATAATATTAAAAAAATTATATTCTAACAATTTATTTAACTTTCATCTCAATTCATCTCATCTGTGTAAACAAATGAGGTTTATTTTTTATTTTCTTAAATTTGATCCTTTATTTGGGCTTTTATGATGGATTCGTACTAGAATAATATTAGCTTTTTTTATTATTTAATCGATGTTGAGCAATTACAATATCAATTTTTTACTTCAAGTGTTTAAAGAGATTTTGAGTAATGCACGAGTACTCATATTGAGGGGGACTACAAGAACTTAAATGCTTTTCTATTTATATCGGTTGGCCCCCCAACCAAAAATATCCAGATTCGCCCCTCTTCTAAGGTGCCATTGCCACGCAACTTCCATGACAGCACGGTCAATGCAGTTCAATTAATCCAAGAGCATTCCCAATGGTTCTTTTATCCTATCATTCATTTCAAATATTTTAATATTTTTATTCATTTCAAATATTTCTTCTAACTACCAATGAATCTGCAATATCTCTTCATATACAATGTTATATAATTATGTCATATTTTAGATTTTTCCAAATTTAATTATATAATTATGTCATATTTCATATAAGTATTTCTGATAAGCATATGTTGTAGAGATAAGTGAGAATGGATGAAATGGTGGATCCTTCCCAATATGAAACCAGGGTGAGAAAAGGTGTAATAAGGAGAAGGGGTTGGAATGAAATACTGGTAAACAAAAGCAGTGGAGAAAAAACGTATAAAGGACAGAGAAAATAATTAAAAATATTTTAGAGTTGTGAACAATATTCTCTACATCTAGAGGATTATTTAGCAAAATGTAAAATAAAGCTAAAAATACCAAATCCATTGGAATGGTCTTTTGATCAACTTTCTTTATATTTTACAGAAAAATGTATTTAACATGATGAGCCATCGTGAATGCTCTTATTAGGACCAGGCTATGATGTAAATTATCTTCATGTAAATATATATATGTATATATATATATATATTTATAGACAAGACGATCTAACAACTTTTCACATCAAACAACTCCACCCAACCCATGATCTCCAGCTATATATGGAGGTTTTGTAATTAGCATTAATCCAAGTCCATGGGAAAGGGATTATATATTATCTATGTATCCATGCATGCATGTATGTATGTATGTATGTATGTACGTATATATGCATGTATAACACTTGATCACATAGACAAACAGAAAAGGTGAACATATATATATATATTTGAATTCATTCTCTGATAGGGTAAAGAACTATATACCCACACTTCAATGCCTTTCTTTCAGATATATGAGATATTGATATCAGTTCAGCTGCCCCTACACATTTCCCTCTTCCCTTAATTATTTTGATACTAATTACGACCCTACTGCAGGAAGAATGAGAAGAATCCAGCTCTATTGATATTGCATGGTGGCGTTGCTGCTAACAATCCAATATTTAAGTTTGATATCAGCATACCATTTGATATCAAGTTTGCTCAAGGGTGAAATATCTAGACGATTACAAAAGTGAGAACTGCGTAGCAGTAAACAGAGACCATGGAAAACTTGTAGTACTTCATGCAGTTTAATGCTCCTATCAAGGAGAAAATACGTCATCTAAACGTACAGACAACATCATCAACATTCTGTGCAGTTCTGCCATTATTGATCTCCCCTTGGTTCTTTCTAGATTCAAATAATTGATTCAGAATGTCTAACCTTGTTGGTTTTACAAAATACATAAGCCCAAGCAGAAACTGATCGTGTCTGTTAACATGTCCTTGTGCATGCAGCGAACGAAATGTTTCCCATGTTGATATATATGCAGATATATACTAGATAGTGTGGGGAGACTCGAAATTAGCGCGTTAATTAATGATCAGGATCAGTTGATTCTCTCCCTAATTGCATGTTATTGAACGTGGAATCCATCGTATGTGCAGAAAACAAGCAACCTCAGAATAATGTCAAACTAAAGATGATTATTAGCCACTAATTTGTTGTCCTTTCTTCTCATGTTTTACCTAATATTCTTGGGATAGTTTTCACCTAAAAGTCTCCGCTTGCGCTTAGTAGGTACGGTCGCGATAACCTCTTGGGACCATTTTTTTAGGCAAATAAAGAGGTTATGTACGTTGGATTCATGAACTTTTCAATTCTTCCCCTGCTTCATAATGATCACCTTGATCAAGTATTCCTCCAAACTTGAACAGTATCCAAAGAATTAGTGCAATAATATTAAGTTGGGTCATGTCAAACACATCAATAATCGAATGAATTTCTATAATTTTGGACTGATATTAATTCAGAAGAATGAATGCTACAGGCCTATATATATCCATCTTTGAGTCAAAGAAAAAGATCAACACCACATGAGCTTTACTTCTAAGCTGTAAGCTGCCTCTTCAAAGAAGTCGCAGCTTCCTTCCAAGTCTAAATTAAAAACCCTCTCTCTCTCTCACAGTGTTCACATTACGTTCGGCCTGCATCTCCGCATATCTCTCTCTATCATGGATTCAAAAAATGAACCCCTAAAATCACCAGCTCATGGAGAAGTAACCACCATTCTCAGCATTGATGGCGGAGGAATAAGAGGGCTTATCCCAGGAACTATCCTTTGTTTCTTAGAATCTGAGCTTCAGGTTGTATATATATGTACACACACACACACTATATATATATATATATATTATACTACTAATCTTTGTGTCATGCCGGGAAAATCCAGCACCCAACGTACGAATCTGATCTCATTGCATTTTGTTTTTAAACTTTTCACGCATCACTGATCTATATATATTTTTAAATATATAAGCACATTGCTGTACGTAAATTACTTATAATGAGATTTAACAATATTTGTCGTTCACGCATCATTTTAATGCATGGCTAATTGTTTATGCATGCTGCATGGACCAGAAGCTGGATGGTGAAGATGCAAGAATAGCGGATTATTTTGATGTGATTGCTGGAACAAGCACAGGCGGCCTTGTAACTGCCATGCTAACTGCTCCAAATGAAAAAAACCGACCTCTGTTTGCTGCCAAGGATATCAAGGAATTCTACCTAAACCACTGCCCTAAAATCTTCCCACAAAGCAGCTGGTAAATTTAGGGTTTATTGAGATATGGATGTAATTAATATTAGGAGGAAGCTTTCCTGTTTGATTATTATATATATCCTCGATCGTGACACTTATTTTAGTTATTAACAAGATTATATGTTTTCCAAATTAATGCAGTTGGCCAATATTTGCTGCTGCTAGAAAGTTTATCAGCGCCCTTTCCGGACCAAAGTATGACGGGAAGTATCTACACAGCCTTGTTAGAGAAAAACTCGGAAGTACGAGAATTAGCCAGACGTTGACAAATGTTGTCATCCCAACATTTGATCTCAAGAGACTACAGCCAACCATCTTTTCTAGCTATGAGGTTGATAATTATATCTTAATCATTCAAGTAGATCTAACGAATTACGTAAAATCATAACACTTTGAGAGTTTACTTTTGTGGAATCGGCCCTTTGTATCTATATTAGAAGTACTCTTCTTATCAATATTATTGGAACATATTAATTGTGAATTAGTGGTTGCAAATTAATGATGGAGCTTATCAATAGTACTAAAAATTCACCTTGATTTGCTTTTTTGATGCACCAGGTAAAGAAAAACCCATGCTTAAATGCACTACTTTCAGATGTATGCATTGCAACCTCGGCTGCACCAACTTATCTTCCAGCTTATTACTTTGAAACCAAAGACCAGGAAGGGAAAGTGAGAGACTTTCACCTTACAGATGGCGGGGTTGCAGCTAATAATCCGGTATCTTTCGAGATCCAAAGTGTACCTAACAATAATGATTAGACATGCACACACCCGCGCGATATGCAAGAAATTCTCAAGTTTTTAATCCTAATATATTTTTAACATAGTTACAATTTAATTGTGTGAAGTTTTTAAAATATGATCCTCTTCGATTACGGATTTTAATAAAAATGAAATGTTATGCAGGATGAAAGAAGTTGAAATCATGTACAGATAAAAGAAAGTTTTTTCGATCTTGAAATGTCCATGACCTTATAAAATATTTGAACTTATAAATAGTCATTTAGCACATGATTGGAGATTATAGTTAAAAAGAAAAATTAAGACACTTTTTAATGATAAAATTAATCACGTACAAGAATAGTGATGAGAAGGTCCATGCCTTGAATTTTTTCTCTGTAACTTCGATTTCATGAATGAAATGATATCTATTTTCTATATAAAAAAAACAATTAGGATGAATATGATGATGTTGGAAGCAGATTTCTTCGATCATATTAGCTGATCATTAGCTAGCTTGTCGTTTCAGGCCTTGCTTGCCATTGGTGAAGTGACAAAGGCGATCCAAAGAGAAAGTCCTGACTTCTTTCCTCTAAAACCAACGGACTATGGACGATTTCTGGTCATATCCTTAGGAACTGGCACACACAAAGACGAAGAGAAATACAAGGCGTTTGATGTAGCTAAGTGGGGAATACTGGGTTGGTTAACCAACGGTGGTTCCACCCCCTTAATTGATGTATTTTGTCAAGCAAGTGCAGATATGGTCGACGTCCATCTCTCTCAGGTTTTCCAGGACCTTCATTCCGAGAAAAGTTATCTGCGGATTCAGGTATATATAAATACATATATATATATATATATGTTCATGATTCACACCCATATATATACATGCATTAATTTCCATGCATGCATGGCAGGCTTTTAGTCACTCAACTAACATAGACATGATTTTCGAACTTGAATAATGCAGGACGATACATTAACTGGGATAGTATCTTCGGTTGACGTAGCCACAACAAAGAATTTGAATGATCTCGTGAAAGTTGGGGAAGAGTTGCTCAAGAAACCAGTCGCTAGGGTGAATCTGGAGACAGGAATCTGCGAACCTGTAAACACTGGAACTAATGAACAAGCTCTCATAAGGTATCATGCATCGATATATATATATATATGTACGAACTATTAATTAATAAGTTTACTATATATTTCTAATATATAAAAGCTTGGTCTTTTAGAATTATTACATTAGGGTAATGGAAATTCTATGTGCTTGCTTGCAGGTTTGCGAAACTTCTTTCCCAAGAGAGGCGCCGTCGCCATTCTAGGAGGACTTCCCCCATTGGAGTATAAAAAGATTGCCTACCCTATTATCATTTTCTTAATAATCCCATAGCCTTATGGGCTGGGAGAAATCTCATCAAACACCCCTACTTTCTCCCAGTACTGGTGGCAACGTCATTAGTACTGTTCTTGGCATGCATTAGTAATGGATGTGGAATAAGAGGACTATTCCAGGCATCATACTAAAATTGGTTTCCTGGAGTAGTCCGAGTTACATATTATATGTATAAACGTACGTACTTCGGGTGGCACATGTGCCCAGTTATTTGTATAAAATCATAATGTCTTGCTCGTGTGTTATATATTAATCAACGTATGCCAATCTATCTAAGGAGAACTCGTCCAATTGCTGATTATGCTCCAAAATTGATCAAATCCATAATATGGAGCCCAACTAGCTAGCTAGGTATATGATGAAAAGTACGTATAGTACACGTACATTCATATATATATATATATATATAATATAGCTAGCCTTCTGATATGAATGAAAAACTCTCTGGATAAATTATAGTACTACGTACCAGATATTGACCATTATAAGTTGTAATACTAAGTTTTCATATCAAACGCCAACTCCAACCAACCTATTCTATATGGTTGATGAGAAAGACCGCAGATGGAAGGCATCGCGACGTCTCAATATAAGTCATGGGGAATAGAAGATCAGGTAACTAATTAAGTCCCCATCTCGATCGACAATGTGTCAATATTTTCGTTCCATTGCCTTATCCTGTTGATGGGTGTATAGGGACAAGCTAACTAATGGCCAGAGGAAGAAATTGTTAAAACATAGGGTAAGACTAGCCAGGGAGAAATTCACCAATATCCTAGTCGGATGTATTGCAGTGATTTAATTTTTAGTTCAAAGAGGCATTCAACATCATGATTTTTTAAATCGAGGAAAACAGACAGAACATCAGATAAAAGAAAAGGCTAGACAAACTTGTTGAAATCATCAATGAACAAAACATAGGGAAGGCCCCCCAAATATCCGTATAAAAGGCTTTAATGGAAATTCTGAGATAGAAGGGACAGGGAAAGGGAAGAGCATGATTTTAGCCCATTTGTAAAATTGTTGAAAACTGAAAACTATAAACTGGAAGAAAACTGAGTAATTCTCATTATGATCAGAAAATCGTGACTTAATGGTTATACAATCACTGTATTTATATACACATAAAGACTATACAAGCTCTGCCACCTGGCCAGTAATTTACATCTATTCATCTCATTCTTAACTAACTAAACTGTCAACTATAGATGAAACCCTTTGCTTGGCTTCACGGGATTTTAACTCCAAACTCTCTATATGGCTTTTTGTATATTCCAACCCCCCCTCCCCTCAAGATGAGAATGGATGTGAATCATTCCCATCTTGCGAATAAGATGATGAAAATTGAGAGATCTTAGAGGTTTAGTTAATTTGTCAGCTAGTTGATGCTTTGAAGGAATGTGAATTATTTTGATGAGTCCTTCTTGTTGTTTCTCTTGAACAAGATGACTGTGACGCCCCGACTCCCACGTACAAAAAGCCTCGGGAATCGTGACGTCAGGATGATGACACACGGTCACACATCCCAACGAACAAGTGTCAAGTGTGTGCAACAAATAAACAGTGCACAGAATAAATACGCAGCGGATAATAATAATTAAGTCACTAGTACCAGAGTTTTAGTTTAATACAGATATCCAAATACAAAGCGTTTAAAACATAAACCAAATGTCCCATAAAATATACAAAAGCAGAAAAAGAAACATAACTCGAGTGATCCCAGATCACTCCTCCGGCGGAGCCAAATCCTCAGGCTCGGCACCTGCATCATCATAATCAAAATCTGCAGTACCATTAAATGGTACCACAGGTAAGTTATAACCTAACCAATCTCAAAATAAAAACATATTTAAGCAACTAATTATGCATGCCCATGATGCAATATGAAATAAATGCAACACACGCCAAAAATCACGTTTTGGCCCAAAAATATTAACCCGTCATTTTCCCAGAAAATGACACACAAAATCACTCACGCTATTTTCCCAGAAAACAGCCATTTTCCATTTATCCATTAATTCATATGCACCATGGTCTCCCCTATGGACCATCCGCACGTCCTGGCTAATTTACGAGCGATGCCCAGTTCCGCACCCAGTGCGTTCGTGGCCAGGTCATCCTCTAGCCCCCGCCAGCAGAAGGGCCACGGAGTCGGCACGTCCAACGTCCGATCCCGTTGTCGCCCGGCGACAACCCAGGGGACGTCACTCAGTATATTCCGCTCCCGAGTGACCAGAGGAGCTCCACCGAGATAATGCCCCATCTCGGCTTGGGGTCGTGATACACACGCACCCACAAATCCATTTCCTCATGAAAATCCAGTTTTCAAAATAACTACATGATCATGAATGCAATTACACGAAAACCCAGTTTTCATTTTACAGACATGAACATGCGTGCAATATGCAATGTACCAACTCACAATAATCACAACCAACAACCAATCAAAACCCAACATAACCAATACACAACTTCTCCGTACTCAATCCATCCACCCCCAAATTCTCCTCGGACTCAGTCCGGTACCAATCAGATCACAGTATAAATAATTAGAGCAAAAATATATTTAAATCTCAAAAGATTGTTTAGGAAATACTTACAGCGCTATAAAAAAATATTTTCGGAGGATCACGGAGCATTGAAATCATCAAAATAGCAACTGTCACAGTGTAAAAACACTGTGGCCGAAACACAGTGAATTCCAAATTTCACACGGGGTCAAACGAAGACTTGGGAACGATAGGGTAGGGCCTATGGGAGGTGGTGAAGCTAATGGTGGTGGCCTTTGGCCGTGGGTGGTGGCCAAAATGGCGGTAGAAGGCCGAAAAGGCCAAATCGGAAGTGGAGCTCGCACGGGCGGCTCCGGCGACGGATCGGGGCCGGGTTTGGGTCCATTGGGTTGCTTGAGGGCCGGTGATGATGTGGTTAAGAGGTGGTGGCCGGAGGTGGCCGGACGGCGGCGGAACGGACAAAAACCACCGTGGGTTCAAGCGGCTCGTGGCGGCTAACGGCGGCGTTAGCCGGCCGGATATTGAGTGGGTAAGGTCGCCGGCGCATGGGGAAGCCGATGGTGCCGGCGGTGTCGTGCACGGCGGGCCGGAGGCGGAGCAGTCGCGGTGAATCCGGTTCACGCGAGAGAGGAGAGAGAGAGAGAAACCGGGTCGCGCGGGCAAGCAGAAGGGAGAAGAAGAAAAAGGAAGAAAAAGAAAGAAAAGAGAAAAAGAAAAGGGAAAAGAAAAAGAGGAAGAAGAAAAAGGAGATCCAATCGTTTCAACTTGGGTTTCGAAAGTGATCCAATGAACAAGATTTTAAAACCAAAAACTAAATAAAATAATTCAAACTCAGTGAAATGCTTTATTAAAACAATAATAATTTTAAAACCCATAATCTAACTAATTTAAATTAAATATCAATTTAAATGCACAACAATAATTAATATCAAGAAAACATATAAAATAAATAATTTTCACAACTTAAAATATTATAAAATAATATTCTAAAACTCTCAAAATTCTAAAACAAGGGAATTAATCTTTAAATTAATTAAAATAATCCTTCATTAAAATGTACTAAAATACGGGGTGTTACAATGACAATCTAGTTAGATATGCTTGGTTCTTTCATGATGAACAAGATTAGAAGCAAAGTTAGAAGCAGGTTTGCTATCAATGTACAATAATGCAGCTTGAGAATGAGTAACATTTAAGTTAGCCAGGAGATAAATCAGCCATTGAAGCTCACAAGTTGTAGATGCGAAAGCCCTGTACTTAGATTCAGCAGATGATCTGCTAATAGTGGATTGTTTCTTTGATTTCCAGGAGATAAGAGAATCTCCTATAAAAACTATGAAACCAGTCACACTTCTTCTAGTATCTAGGTAGCCACCCCAATCACTGTCAGAATATGTTTTTAAATGTACAGAAGATGTTACAGATAAGAAAACTCATTGACCTGGTGTAGATGTAATGTATTGAAGTACTCTCTTAACAGCTTGAAGATGTGTGGTGCTAGGATTAGCCATAAATTAACTTAATGCTTGAATTGAATAAGCCATATCAGGTCTGGTTATGGTGAGGTGTAATAGTTGACCAACAAGTCTTCTGTATGATGTAGGATCTGATAGAGGAGAAAAGGAATCATTTGCATTTTTTTTTTTTTTTTTTAGAAAAGAGAGAAATGTCACTTGTCCAAGAGTGACCCCTTCCTAGTTTTATTCAAATAAACCCTCACTCATAGCAGAGGAATACCATAGAAACATCCAAAACACCAAGAATAAACACAATACCAATAACCAATACTAAGAAACGCTCAAAGATAACAAAATCATTTCCATTTAACGTAAGAGTGGATTCCATAGGGAAGGCTAATGGTTTGAAACCAGAAAAGTCATTGTCTTGCAAAATATCCAGGACATACTTCCTTTGACACAAACTGATACCCTTGAGTGATCTAGCCACTTCTATACCCAAGAAGTATTTTAATTCACCCAAATCCTTGATTGTAAAGGAATCATGCAAAAATCTCTTTACAAGATTTATTTGATCAATGTTATCAGGGGCTAGAATAAAATCATCAATATAAATGAGTAAAACTATAAAACTTGTTGAGGTTTGTTTTATGAACAAAGATGAATCTAATTTTCCTTGAGTAAAACCAAATTGAAACAAAGAAGATGAAAATTTGGAAAACCACTGTCTTGAGGCCTATTTCAGACCATAAGACTCTTCTTAAGTTTGCATACTCGAGGGTCATTGGACGATGAATACCCTAGTGGCAGCTGCATATACACTTCTTCATTGAGATCTCCATGTAAAAAAACATTGTTTACATCTACTTGATGTAAATGCCAATGTTTTATGGCAGCAACATCAAGTAAAACTCGCACAGTTGTCATCTTTGTAACAAGGGAATATGTATCAAAGAAATCAAGACCTTCTTGTTGAGTGTATCCCTTTGCTACTAATCTAGCTTTATACCTCTCAACTATGCCATCAATTTTGAATTTGACACAATAAATCAATTTACAACCTATTGCAGTCTTATTTGGAGGTAAAATAGCAAGTTTCCAAGTTTTGTTTAATTCAAGAGCTTTTATTTCTTCTGGCATAGCATTTTGTGATTGAGGATGAGAAATGGCTTGTTTAAAGGTTTTGTATTCAAATGTGGAAGAAACAGCAGAAACAAAAGCATTATATTGAGGGTATAATTAGGAGTTAGCAAGAAAATGGAATATAGAGTAAGGCTTACCAGAAGAAGAAGTAGAACTGCAGGTGAGAGATACTTGAGATGCTGAAGCTATCTGATTTATATTGTCATAGTAAAAGTTCTGTAAATATGAAGGAGGATGCCTGATTCTTCCAGACTTTCTAAGATTTTGATTTTGGGAATTTGACAAAGTGGAAAGTGAAGGAGATAACATATAAGATTCTGTTGAGTCATAGATTTGAGGGAAATTAGGAAAGACAAAGGGTGTATGGATAGTGTTTGAGAGTAAAAAGGTCAAGAATTTATAACCATTGATATTTGGTGGAAAACCCATAAAAGGACACTAGGAGGCTCTTGGTTGGAATTTAACTTGATGGCCTATGATAGTGCTAGCACTCACAAGAAGCCAAAAACCTCAAGATAGTTATAATCTAGTGGTTTTCTAAACAAAAGGAAATATGGTGTTTGATTTTTGAGGACAGATGAAGGGGTTCGATTAATAAGATGTGTAGCAGTTAATACATAATCAGAATAGGAAAGAGGTAATTTGGATTGAAAAAGTAGTGCTCTAGCTACATTTAATAGGTGTTGATGTTTTCTTTCAACCCTACCATTTTGCTGAGGTGTTTCAACACAAGATAGTTGATGAATAATGTCATGTTCTTGATAAAAAATTGGCATATTAAACTCTTGACCATTGTTTGTTCTAAGAGTTTGAATAGTTGTGTTGAATTGAGTATAAACATAAGCAACAAAATTGGTGAGGATGATACGACTATTTGTTTTAGCTTTCATGAGATAAAGCCAAGTAAAGCATGTGAAATCAAGTACAATTGTTAGAAAGTAATTGTAGCCAGAATATGATGTAGTAGAAAAGGGACACAAATGTCATAATGGACCAACTTAAAAGCTTTATTGGAATAACTATTTGATAGAGGGAATGGTAGTTTCTTTTGTTTAGCTAATGGAAAAATCTCACATATATGATTGTGAGTAGCTTGTACAATAGGATCCAATACAATAATGATTTGTAGTCTTGCAAGTGGGATATGTCCTAATTGAAGATGCTAGATATCAGAGTTTGCAATAGAAGCAAGAATCAAGTGAGGATCAAGAGAGCAATGAAAGAATCTTTATACACGATGATACCATGTAAAATTGTTGAAAACTGAAACTATAAACTGGAAGAATATGGAGTAATACTCATTATGATTAGAAAATTGTGAGTTAATGGATATACAATCACTGTATTTATACACATATAAGGACTACACAAGCTTTTCCACCTGGTCGCCAAGGTCCTTTGGACCAATTGGCAGCACCTTGGTTTCTCACTAAGAGAACCAAGGATCAAATAAAATGAACTATTGAATGTAGAAGCTACGCCAAGTTAATGGATTAAAGAACATTATTTAAGTAATAGTTGTTGACGTGTACTAGAGGCTCTGCGAGGGTTTTTGCTCTTTGAGGTTCTGCATGGAAGCCGCTGGGGCTAGGGTGCCCCAGCTCGCCCTCGTTCATACGCTGATTTGGTGGCGCAAATGCCACAACCCATTCCTGAGGTGGTGGTGCCTTTGCGTTCTTTGAAGGTTTTTGAAGGAGTACCGTTTGTGTCTTTTATGAGGGAGGAGATTGAGAGATCTGCTTAACCATTCAAGGTTTCGTTAGTATTGAAATTTATGCGCAGATGTCCATCGCTAGATAATATTAGAGCATTTTGTAGGATGCATTGGGGGCTGACTACTCAGCCAGTAATTTTGGCAATGGCTAGTCCAAGATCGGTTTTTGTAAGGCTGTTGAATGAAGAGGATTTTATCAAAGGCTTCTCACATGAGGCTTCTGAGGTTGATGGTATTCCATATCGAGTCTTCCAATGGTCCCCTGACTATGTTGAGGAACGGGAGCCTTCTATGGTTTCGGTATGGATATTCTTACCTGGACTTCCTCATAATTATTATCATGAATCTTTTTGTAGGAATATTACGGTACCACTGGGGCAGTATATCCAACGGGATAATTGTACTCATTGTGCTACGAAGATGGATGGTGCACGGGTCATTTCTCAGAAGCTTAACGGAGGTGAGGTATGAAGGTAATCATTTCTCTTGGTGTAATGGTCATGAGGGACTTGCTCATAGATGGTCTCGGTTGGATCGTATGTTGGCTAATGCAGCGTTTTTGGAATTATTTCCAAGTGCAATAATGAAGTATCTTTCTCGAAGTACATCAGGTCATGCACCAATTCTGATTTAGATGGAGGAGGTGCGTTGTTCTTATGGATTTCTGGCTTTTAAATTTCACCAGATGTGGGTGACGCATGAGTCCTTTATGAGTTGTATTGCTTTGGCGCGGGAGGATGATATTGTGGATCATGGAATGGAAAGGTTAGCGAGAAAGCTAAAATGGATGAAGCCTGTTCTCAGGGTTTGGAATCGTGAAGTATTTGGTAACATTCAAAACCGGATTGGTCATATGGAGGAGAGACTGGCCACGCTAGAAGTGATGTTGCAGGAAGCATTTAATGAGGAGGGCGAACAAGACTATTTGGCTGCCAAGGCTGAATTAGATGAATGGGTTCATCGAGATGAGATCCAGTTGCATCAACAAGTAAAACAGAGCTGGCTTTCACATGGGGAAGCTTTGGCTCAGTTCTTTCGGTCTCTTAATTGGAAACGAAATAAGGTGGTGAAGGAAATGAAGCTTCAAGATGGTACCTGGCTTAAAAGTGCGGAAGAGGTGCATGAGGGGGCAGTGAACTATTTTAGAAATTTTCTGGAGTATAAACAGGTGGAGGAGGAGCCGAATCTATATAATTTAATTCATCCGTGTATCTCAAAGGAGGAGAATAATATGTTGGGACAGCTCCCTTCAATCCAAAATGTTAAAGATGCCTTATTTGACATTTCTGTGGATAGTAGTCCAGGTCCAGATGGCTTCGGATCTGGTTTTTATCAAGCTTGCTAGCCTATTGTAAGCAAGGATCTTGTCTAGGTGGTGCAGGATTTTGTTTTTTGGTCGGATTTCCCAAGGAACTTCTCATCTACATATTTGGTGCTGATTCCGAAGGTGGTTGAGCCTACAGGTTTTGAAAAATTTTGTCCCATAAGCTTATGTTGGTGTTTTATAAAATTTGTTCAAAAATTATTGTTAGCTAGCTATCTCCTCTTCTCCTAAGGTTGGTGTCTTTGGAATAAGGGGCTTTTATTCCAGGCAAGAGTATCTTTGACAATATAAGTCTAACTCAAGAGTTAGTTCACAATCTTCATAAACCATGCCGGGGGGGAAATATTATCCTGAAGACCGATATGGAAAAAGCTTATGATAGTGTAGCTTGGAATTTTTTGTTGCACGTTCTTAAGTCTTTTGGATTTTCTTTGAGTTTTTGCGGGTTGATTAAGAGATGTATTTCTCATAACTGGTTTTCAATCATGATGAATGGGGTTCCAAAAGGTTATTTTTATGGTGGGAGGGGTTTACGTCAGGGTGATCCGTTGTCACCATATCTTTTCATTATTATTGAAGAAGTTCTTTCGCGATTGATCAAACAAAAATCTCTAAATAAGAATATTGGTGCTTTTTCTCTTCCTAGGCAAGCTCCAATAATTTCTCATCTGTTATATGCAGATGATATTGTCATTTTTGCAAATGGGGGTTCCTCTTCAGTGCGGGAAATTTCAAAGATTTTGAAAATATATGAACGATGGTCTGGGCAAAAGGTTAGTTCTTCTAAATCTTCTATTACTTTCTCGAAACACATTGTGGCTTCTAGAAGGCAGAGGTTATTGTCAATGTTGGGTTTTGTGGAAGGAAAATTGCCATTTAAATATTTAGGTGTGCCTATTTTAGATGGTCATTTGAAAGCGGTGCATTTTGATGAAATAGTCGGTAGAATAAAAGATAGAATGGAGGGGTGGAAAAATAGAATCTTGTCATATGGATCAAGGGTGTTCCTTTTGCGCCAAGTCCTTATGAGCTTGCCTATCCACTTACTTTCTACGGTTCATGCGCCTGTATGTGTGCTGAATAAAATCCATAGAAGCTTCAGTAATTTCTTTTGGGCTGTGAAGGATAGGAAGCCAAAAAAACACTGGAGGTCTTGGGATCAATTGTGTCTTCCAACATCTAAAGGGGCTATGGGTTTTCGGAATTTGAAGGATGTACAAAAATCATTATTTATGAAGTTTGCATGGAAGTTATTAACGGAGAATTTGCATTGATCTCAATTCTTCAAAACTAAGTATATAAGGGATCGACATAGTTCTTTGTTGCCACATGGAAGAGGAACAAGGTTCACTCTTGTTTACCTGAGGTTCTCAGTAGGTCCAAGTGGAAATTACAGCAAGGGAATGCCTTGTTTTGGTGGGATAAGTGGATGGATGATGGGCCTATTGGGGCATTGCATGAGAATGTGGAGAATATGTTGATGAAAGTGAATGAATGCTGGGTAGATAATGCTTGGGATGTGGATAAGTTGATCCGATTAATTAGGGAGGAAGAAGCAAATGAGGTGCTAAATGTGGTACGTAAACGCATGGAGGGTGAGGATGTGTTAGTTTGGGTGGATAACAAGTCTGGGCAGTTCACTTCTCAAAGCTCATGGAATGGGTGTGGCATGATTGTTTGCCAAAAAATATGTCTGTGACTATGTGGAAGGCATTCAATAATTCTCTGAGTGTAGATGCGAAGCTGAGATCAGTGGGAATACTGATTGTATCAAAATGTAATTGTTGTTTGATGGGCAACTATGAGGACTTGAATCATGTTCTTGCAACTGGGAAGTTTGCAAGAGAATTTTGGAATAAAACGGTGACACAAATGGGACTTAGATGTATAAATTTCTCATCTTGGAGGAATTTAGTTGAGATATGGTTTCAGAAAGCTAAGAAATGTATGCAGAGGGGGCAGTTACTGGGGTTATTCCTACTATCATTACGTGGGTGCTTTGGTTGCGTCGATGCTATGCACGAGTAGAAGGGAAGATTGAGTCGATAAATCAGGTATGGTTGCCATTTAAATACTGGGTTGGGAAAATTGGAGAGAAGTTAAAAATATCTAAAAACAATCGGAAAGAGATGATCAAATTCTAGTTGAGCTTCAAGTTCCATTAAGTGTTCCGAAGGTGCGATGGCCTTGTATTGTTCGATGGTCTCGACTAGCTGCAGGACGCTTGAAGTTGAATGTAGATGGTGCCTCACATGGAAACCCTGGGTCAGTGGGAGCAGAGGGTATTTTGAGGGACACGGATGGGAATATGAAGATTGCTTTTTCTGTGAATCTGGGGCATGGCACCAATAATTTTGCAGAACTTTTGGGGCTATTGCATGGTGTTCAGTTAGTGAAGGAGCAAGGTGTAGTGGACTTAGATGTTGAACTAGATTCTTGGTTGGTGGTTCTGTGGATCAAAGAAAAAAGATGTAATACCTAGTATCTTGAGGACTTTTGGGAGGAGGTAATGGAGGTATTGCAGGGCCTGAATGTTCACATATATCATATTTACCTAGAAGGTAATAAAGCGGCTGACTTTCTAGCGTGTATGGGGGGAAGGGAGAAATGGGAAGTGGTGGTTGGCGCAGGAGCTTCCTATTCTGCTTAGAGGTATTTTAAGTCTGGAGAAAAGCGGATTTCCATCTATTCGGCTGGTCTAGCCAAGTAGGTTGAGTAGTGGGGTCTTGTGTTCATTGTGTTTTTGTTGAAATTGTTGTTTGTGTGGGTGATTATTGTTTGTGTCTTTGTTCTTCAAGTATTTTCTCGGTTTTCCTCCGCCATAAGTGAGGGATAATAAAAGTGGGAGGGTATCACTCATGGACATGTGATGCCTTCACTTTGTTAAAAGAAAAAAAAAATCTCTGCCACCCGGCCTAGTAATTTACATCTATTCATCTCATTCTTAATTAACTTAAATGTCAACTATAATGAAACGCTTTGTTTGGCTTCACGGGATTTTAACTCCAAACTCTCTATATGGCTTTGTATATTCCAATAGACAAACATCTCAAATGGGGTGGACTTAACTATTATTGAGGTTAATTGTTATATATAGTACTTGGGTTCTCACGTTTTTGCAAGTCAAAACCTATGTTTTGAACTTTTGTAAAATTGTTGCCTGAACTTAAAATAACTTGTAATGTAACTCTGCCAATCACTAATGAGAGATTGTCATGTGGCATTAGTATGTCACATTTTAGTCTTTGGTTAGCTGACAAGGCATGCTAATGGCACATGTCAGAATGCTTTCAGAGAGGAAAAAAAAGGTTATGGTGCTGACAAGGCATCCTAATGGTATTGTTGCATGCAATGGATTAGAAATTTTAGATTGTACATCTATTGGCGTTGGGGTTTGATGAATTGGGAATAGTTATGCAAGGTAGAAGAAGTAAACCATTGAGATAGATAATATTAATAAGTATGAGACCAAGTCGGCCTTCCCGATCGAGAATGTAAATTATCAAGGGTGTGTTAAAAGGTGAAGACATGAATAAATTTTAATAATAGAGGAGGATGGGGTAGAGGTACCTAGGTGTTGTGATTGTGGAAGAGTTAGAAGAGTCTGTCATTTGTGACATGAGTCGCTCTGTCTCGACATCCATCTATGGAGCTTTTGAAATTCGATTCTACTAGGAAGCAATCAGCTTCTTAGAATATTGGCCAAACCGTCTATCATGGCAGGTGACCTGGATGCTGGATGTAGGGAAACATAAGTTCTTCTTTGTTTAAAAACATGAGACCATGTGAGGCTCAGCCCGAAGAAGCCCATGCCCAGCCTGCCTAAAGGGAAGATTTAAAAAAAAAAAAAAAAGAAGGTATAGGGCATCATTTTGACCTTAGGGTTTCTTTTTACTTGTTGCAACCCCTCTCTCTCTTTCCAGCTCTTTTCGTCATTTTATCTCTCTCTCTCTCTCACTACAACACATTTAGTTTTTAGTGACAGTTGAAAATTTGTGACAGTCTCTAAATAGTCACTAAAAAGTATTTTCTGTGACGGTTTTTGAAAACCGTCACTAAAGACAGATAAGATTTTTTTTACATTCCAACGAATGAGAAAATTACTTTCGAACGTCACAAATACGTTCGGATGTGTGGCTACGTACGTGCGAACGTGAAATTTTTTGGCGCAAATGTTCTAACCTTAGTAATTAACATCCGAACATTACTTATAAATTTAAATTAAATATGTTCTAATTTTAAATTTATGTGGTTTTTATATTGCATAATGTGGATACAAGTCTAAAAAATTGACTTGTATACATTTATATATACACAATTTATAAAATATAATTATATATTTATATATATTTTAAATATTTATGTTTATATATATAAACTTATGTTTATATATATAAATATGTATATATTTATATATACATATTTAAATATATATTTTTGTTTATGTATATTTGAAGTGCAGTGATTTAGTATTGAAGTTGAAAAATATAATATTAAAGAAGATTGAGAATTGTAATTAAAAAACTAGAGATATATTAAATAATATTGTTCCTTACAAATATTAAAAATAAAATACATAAAATATGATAAATGAATATAAACAACACTCAGATAATATCGCCGTCCGGGAAAGTCGTAGCGGCCCATACCTCCTCAGTCAAGGTATCAACCTTGTCATTGAGGATATGTACACGGTGTGACATCTCGAAGACAAACGCTTCTAAAGACTCAAGTCGTTCATCAATCTTACGATCGATATGCGCAGTCAGCTGTGAGATCACTGCATCAACCCAAGTAGGCTGCATATCTACCGTAGATGTACTAGTTAGTTGCTGACCACTACTCCCTACACTAGGCTGGGGCTGCGTCGGAGGAACTAGATCCACTACAGGGGGTGGCCTACGTCCCCTTGCCTGTCCAATGCTATGTTGTTGAGTGGTCATGTCAAGGGTGCTCATCTGATCTTTGGCCAGCTCTAAAGGCTGGGTTGACACTCCCCGAGCAAGTAGTAGCTAGCTGAGCAGGACACCATATGGGAGGTTTTTCGTGAAGATGATGCTTGCCTCGTAACGGATCCTGTCAAAGATGAGGAGAGTCAAATCTATGGCATCTCCACGTGCCACCCATATTAAAAACTATGCCCGAGTCCGACTAAATGTGGTCTTATGTGCCACAGGATCCACGTTTGTTGCAACTATAAGATGCAACATGCGGAAGAACAGTAGCAAATGATTTTGATGGAAGGAGTTTGGCCTCTTGAGCTGCATGCGATCTCTCCCAGTAAGGATGTAGAAATCCTCGTCTCAGTCATCATCCGTAGCTGAAGGGTCAGCACCCTTGGCCTCTGACTGGTCTGCATCTCTAGCTGATGATGCATCAAGTGGGCCAGTAGATGATGCATAAGTGCCTACATCTGTCTCAGTTGATGTCTGAACTCTTCGATGAATCCCGAAGTGGTCGGCGATGACATCAACTGAAAACTCAAATATCACACTGCATACAGTTACGGTGTGAGAGGATGCGTGCTGAGGCATGGAGCACATCTCCATATATAACTCTTGAACCATAGAGGGATATGCCTTACCCCTCAATGTGCAGATATTTCCCCAGCCTCTACTGGGAAAGACATCTCTCAGGTTGGTCTGCTCCCAGGTGAGCTCGTCAAACTCGTTGATCAAAGCCTCTCGCTCGACCATAACAGTACGAGACCCGATCCGAGCAATGTCTTGAGTGGCTCCTTCCCTCCCTCGTTTCCTGGAATGCAAAGGATGAGCTATCTCCTGAAAATAGAAAATGAAACAAAATTGTGAGTACTATTGATGCATATTTGTCTTAATATTAAACTGATTTGCATTAACGTTCGAACATAGAAAATATACGTCCGAACTTTACAATGAAACGGTCGGACGTATATTACTAACGTTCAAACGTAAAGATATAACGTTTGGATGTTTAACTAAACGTCCGAACATAGAACGTATCATAAATTTAAATGTTATACATTCGAACGTTATAAATATACGTTCGAACACAAAATTGTTAAAAATATTTAAAAAATAGTCCGAACATAGAACGTATCATAAATTTAAATGTTATACATTCGAACGTTATAAATATACGTTCGAACGTAAAATTGTTAAAAATATTTAAAAACTTAAAAAAACTTACGTTTGAACGTTCAATTATACTATTGAACGTAAATGTAGTAACGTCCGAACGTATAAAATATATGTCCGGATGTGGAAGGCCAACCGTTAGGAAATTAAAATAGCATATGTTTGAACATATTGGTGTAACGTTTGAACGTTACGAGATGGAATGGTTGAGTCAAGTCAGCCATTCTCAAAAGCTCCAAATCCTATTTCTACTGGGCTAAATGCCAAAAGATCACTGTAGAAATGAAGTATACACTTCAAGGAACATTTCTACGGTGACCTTTTAGCCAATGGTAACCAGTGGTGGTCAGAAAATCGAGTTGAAAATCCGCCACCACGAGTTTCGATTTTAATACAAATCAATCGAAATCGATCAATAAAATATATACTTTTAGATAAAATAGAGATGCGTACCTTTTAGTGACAGTTGTGGCGGAGTTTGACGGCGGCGGCGATGGAGAAGTGGCGGCATCGAAATGGAGGAAAATAGAGATGAGTTTCGGGCGTTCGGTTTTAGATTTATATACAATTAATGTTTGAACGTTATATTTATTAACGTTCGGACATTTCAAATACGTTGAAACGTTATATTTATTAACGTTCCAACGTTTCAAATACGTTAGAACGTTAATAAATTATAACATTCAAACATTATCTGTATTAACGTTCCAACGTGGAATGAAACGTTGGAACATTAATAAATATATTGTTCCATATATATTTTCTAATAACGTTCCATTTTAGTATAAATCTAATTTTAAAATTTTATTAATGATCTTTGTTTAATAATATAACTATATTGTAAGTGTAATATATTATATAACATTAATATAACTATAATATATTCTATAACTATAATTGGACAATAGTAACTATATGAATGTTTTAGACTATATAGTAACTATTTATATTTTTTAAATAGGCTATATAGTAACTATAATATATTAATAACATTAATATATAATAGTAACCATTTATATGTTTTAAATATAGTATATATATAAAAAAAGTGAAATTCTCCTCTCTTTTATCTCTAGAAAAGAGGTGGAGCAAAAATCGTGCTAGGCACGTGAGGCAGGAGTAACGGTTTTTTGGATTGTCTGGGAGGTGGTCTTTTGGGTGGAAAGGGTTTTGACAAGGTGGACGTTGGTGAAGGAAACTGTGGGAAGGTGGTACACAGAGTGGTGACGACGGTGACTCTGGCGCTGCTGCCTTATTGTGGGGCGGGGGTAAGAGAGGTCTGTTGCTAGTAGGTTACAGAGGGAGGTTCCCTCATTGTGGTGTCTAGTCCTATGACGGGGCTGGCTTTGAGAGAGTTTTATAAGACAACGTTTTTGATAATGGAGGAGATGGCAGGGAAGTGGGAGAAGCTGAGGCTTACAAAGGAAGAGGATCAGGTGCTTGTTGTAGACGAATGTATCCCGAATGAGGTGGAAGATAAAGGTGAGAGAAGCCTAGTTGGAAAGGTTTTGACTGATAGGTCCATCGGGAAAGGTGTATTGGAGGCAACTATGGCAAAGGTGTGGAGAATCTCTAGCCCAGCTTCTTTTCGAGAGGTAAGAACGAATGTATTTGTTATTACCTTCGCTACAAGGACTGACAAACAGAAGGTCTGGGATGGGAAACCATGGTTGTTTGATAACTTTCTTATTGTCAACAACCTGTATGATGGTTTTATCCAACCAGAGAAGCTGGATTTTACAGTAGAAAGGTTTTGGGTACAACTTCATGACCTTCCTTTTGCTTGTATGAATAAGGAATGTGGCAGACAAATAGGAAGTGTGGTTGGGAAGGTTCTTGAAGTGGTTACAGGTGAGGATGGATGTGGATGGGGCCAATACCTGCATATTCGAGTGGAAATGGATTTAAAGAAGATATTGGTAAGGGGGAGGTTGATTTCTGTAAAGGGGAAGAATGTGTGGATCCCCTTTAAATACGAGAAACTTCCTAAAATCTGTTTCGATTGTGGGAGTTTTTCCCATAACGGTAAGGAGTGTATGAAGAGGGAGGAGACTTTAATACAGAAACAAGGGCAATATGGTTCATGGCTTAGAGCAAATCCTTATGTTAGGAAAAATGAAAGAAATGATTTCATGGGAAAAAAGTGGGATGAAGGCAACATGGGTGGAACTGAAACTAACAATGGTGGAACAGATACCTCGATGGCTCCAAATGAGGTGGAGGGTCCTCCAATCACTAGAGAGGAACCTGTGCAAGTCCCAAAGGTGGTTGAAGGGGAGGTGTTTGGGAAGAATATAGAGGGAGCTATGGGAGGACTAGGAATGAATAATGAGGAAGGAGAGGGAGAGGGTAACTTAGAAGATTTATAGTTTTTAAAATCTGGTCAAAAGAGGGATGGGGTAGGAGACCTTGGCAGGAAGGGTTTAGATACTCAAGAGTACAAAAGGAGGAGGAAGGTGGAAGAGGAAGGCAAGGGAAAAAGTTGGGTTGTCTGAAGCTATTATAGCAAAGGAAAAGCCTAAAAGAGGAAGGAAGGGGAAGATGAGTAATGTGGCAGATGGAATAAGGAAGAAGAGCAGAAATGAAGGGAGTTTTGAAAGTAATGCACTTGCATTGGTGGAGACTGTTGAACAGCCCCGCCAAACCCAATGAAACTCTTAAGTTGGAACTGCCAAGGGCTTGGGAACCCTCGGACAGTTCAGGACCTTTGCTTGCTAGTAAAGGATAAGAAGCCCAACTTTGTCTTTATAATGGAGACAAAACTGCATAGAGGGAAAAGTGAATGGCTGAAGAAAAAATTAGGTTTGCCTAATTGTTTAGAAGTGGATGCAATAGGCAAAAGTGGAGGTTTAATGTTGTTTTGGAATAATGAGATGGTGGTAGATATTTTTAACTTCTCTCAGAGACACATCAATTGCTGGGAGTATGATGATATTGCCAAAGAGAGGTGGCTTTTCACTGGATTCTATGGCCATCCAGAGGTTCAGAAAAGGAAAGAGGTGTGGAGGATGCTAGCCTCTTTTAAACCTGCTAGGGGATATGATGGTGTGTTGCAGGAGATTTCAATGAAATAACTGCTCATGATGAAAAAGTGGGTGGTAGACAGAGGGGGGAGAACCAAATGGCAATCTTTAGAGAAGTCTTGGAGGTGAGTGAGCTGTATGACCTAGGATGGTGTGGTGATAAATATACATGGAGTAACAGGCATACTGATGGAACTTTCACTAAGGAACGATTGGATAGAACTGTGGTAAATTCGCGATGGTTGGATCTGTATCCTGAAAATCTATTGGAGGTTTTGCCTGCAAGGTGCTCTGACCATAGACCACTCCTGTTATTTTATGCTAGACTGAGTAGAGCGAAGGAAAAAAAGAAAAATTAAGTATGAAGCTGGTTGGGCTTTGGAAGAGGAATGCAGCAGAGTGATTGAGGTTGAATTGGAACATGGTAGGAATGAGGGATCTGCACCTTTTGTGGTCTAGCATTTGCTTACTAACTGTAGTGCTGCTTTGAAAAGATGGAGTTATAAGGTGGATGACAACAGAGGTAGAGAGATAAAGAATAAGACTGAGATTTTGAAAAGAATGCAAGCTGAGGAAAGCAGTGAGAATATAGCTGAGATTAAAAGAGTACAAGAGGAGGTAGGCTTACTGCTAGACCAAGAAGACCTTAAGTGAAAACAAATGGCCAAAAAGAATTGGTATAAGCTGGGTGACATAAATACTAAATTTTTTCATGCATGTGCTAATCTAAGGAGGAGAAAAAACATGATTTCATAGATCAAAGACAGTCATAATAGGCTGGTTCATGAACCTGCAGCTGTTGAAATGGCCTTTAATAATTACTTCCAGAACCTGTTCACAACCTCTAATCCAGCTGCTCATGATATTGAGGCCTGTGTTCATAACACGACAGCAAAAGTCTTAGAGGAAATGAATGAGCAGTTGAGCAAACCTTATACTAGAAATGAAGTGGAAGAAGCTTTAAAGACGATGGGGCCCCTCAAATCTCTTGGTCCCGATGGCTATGGTGCATGCTTCTTTCAAGAACATTGGAGCATTGTGGGTGACAAGGTGGCTGCAGCTATACTGGAGTGCTTAAATGGTGGTAACATTCCTCTTTCCTTAAACTACACCTATATTGCTTTAATCCCTAAGGTTAATAGGCCTAGTTTGGTCAGTGAATTCAGCCTTATTAGTCTTTGTAATGTGGTGTATAAGCTGTGTTCTAAGGTTATTGCAAATAGGTTGAAATCTATACTGCCTCTTGTAATTTCTCCTAACCAAACTGCTTTCCTCCCAGGAAGACTTATTTCTGATAATGTAATGGTAACTTATGAAGTGCTACATACCATGAAAACAAGGCTGAAAGGCAAGCAAGGGAGCATGGCACTGAAGTTGGATATGTCGAAGGCATATGATAGAATTGAGTGGAGGTTCCTTGAAGCTGTTTTAAGGAGATTGGGCTTTAATCAGTAGTGGATTAAGCTAGTGATGAGTTGTGTGAATTCAGTATTTTACTCAGTGCTCTTGAATGGGAAACCAGGGAGGAAGATGATACCTACTAGGGGCTTAAGGCAGGGAGATCCTATCTCACCCTATCTTTTTATTCTTTGTGCTGAAAGCTTCAGTTCTTTACTAAATTCTGCTGAACAAAGAGGAGTTATTAGAGGGGTGTCAATGGCTAGAGGGGGATTGAAAGTCAATCATTTGCTTTCTGCAGATGATTGTGTTTTGTTTGGAAGAGCCAATAGGAAGGAATGGAGGCAGTGGTGCCTTTTGTTAAAAAATATGAGGTGGCCTCAGGCCAAGTCTTAAATAAGGAAAAATCATCCTTATTTTTCAGCTCAAACACTGTTGCATCAGAGAAAAGGAATATTATGCTCGAAGCAGGTGGAGTGGTTTATGGTAATTATGAGAAATACTTGGGCTTACCTACCATGGTAAGCAAGTCCAAATATAACACATTCAGAGGGGTCAAGGAGAAGGTATGGAAGAAGATAGACAGTTGGAAAAATAGTTTTTTATCTCAAGCTGGAAAGGAGATTCTGATCAAAGCAGTTTTGCAGGCTATTCCATCTTACACTTTAGGGGTTTTCAGACTACCTATTTCTCTATGTAAGGATCTTAACTCATTGTATGCTAGATTCTAGTGGGGCCATAAAGAAAATGGAAGGAAAGTGCATTGGTGGAACTGGGAGAGAATGGGGAGGCAGAAAGTAAAAGGGGGTATGGGGTTCCAAGACATTGAAACTTTTAATGTTGCTATGCTTGCTAAACAAGGATGGCGCCTCTTCTCTAATCCTTCAGCTCTGGTTTCCAGAATTTACAGGGAGAAATATTTCATAAATTCTGATTTTTTAAGTGCTAAAATGGGTCCCAATCCTTCTTTTATCTGGAAGAGTGTCCTGTCTGCAAGATCTCTACTAAAGGAAGGGCTGCACTGGAGGCTGGGTAATGGGAAGAAAATCAAAATTTGTGGGGAGAAATAGCTGCCAACTCCTGTGACTAACTGTGTACAATCTCCTTTACCTAGACATTGGGAAGAAGCAAGGGTAAGCACACTGACTGACCCTACTATTAAGACTTGGAATGAGACCTTGATCAGAAATTTATTCTCACATGAGGAGGCAACTGTTATACTTCAAATATATTTGAGTAGGCTGGGATCTAGTGATAAACAATTCTGGGGCTATACTAAGGATGGTATATTTACAGTGAGAAGTGCATACCATCTTGGTATGGAAATAAAGAGAAGAATGAGAGGGGATGCCTCAAAGACAGATATGAATGATGTTGTGTGGAAACAATTGTGGGGATTGGAAGTGCCTGCAGTGGTTAAAATGTTTCTTTGGAAAGCTGTAAACAACATTCTTCCTACCAAAAGTAACCTTTTCAAGAGAAAGATAGGTGAATGCCCTCTTTGCACAATATGTGCATCATGTGAGGAATCTGTGGCTCATATTCTATGGAGTTGTCCTTCAGCTGCTGATATATGGGCGGATGACAATAGTCTTGTGAAGAAATGGGCCAATGAAGAAGTGGACTTCATGTCTCTTTGGATTAAAATGATTAATGTTTTGAAAAAAGAGGAAATTGAGTGGATGTCAGTGATTATGCGCAGGATTTGGCTAAGGAGAAACAAGTTTATTTTTGAGAATAAGTTCTACAGTCCTAAACAAGTCATTCTGATGGCTAGTGAAGGTCTGGAGGATTACAAAGCAGCTCAAATGAGTACAATTGGATGTAGGGAGGATGTTGGTTCACATGGAGTGCAAAAGCGATGGGAAAAACCTGGCAACAACGTGATTAAGGTCAATTGGGATGCGGCTATGGACTTGGAAAACAAGAGAATGGGTATGGGTATTGTGTTTAGAGATGAAGAAGGGGAGGTCCTGGCTTCAGTTTGTGATGTGAGACAGCATGTTAAAGACCCTACCTTAGCTGAGAGCTTAGCTATGTGGAGAGCCTTCAATATGAGTAATGATCTTTCTCTCTCTTTTTCTAAACTCATTTTTGAAGGAGATGCTGCAATAGTTATTCATAAGATCAACAAGGGAGGTGAAGACCGGTCATGGATGGGGCACATTATCAATGATATCAAACAGGTTCTTCAACAAAAGGAAGAATGGTCAGTTTGTTATGTTCCTAGAGAAGGAAATCATGTTGCTCATTTATTGGCAAAACATGCCTTATTACTTGGGGAAGGAAGGGTTTGGATCAAAGGGGGTCCTTTAGTAATTTGTAATGCTGTAGTGCAAGACAAGTTATGTAATCCCGTTTATGTTGAAGTTATATAAAAGTAGTTCTAGATTTCAAAAAATATATATATAGTATATATATACTAACTATTTATATGTTTTAAATAGGCTATATAGTAACTATAATATATTATATAACATTAATATATAATAGTAACTATTTATATGTTTTAAATAGACTATATTAGTAACTATAATATATTATATAACATTAAAAAAACAAAAAATTAACTTAATTTTCTAAATTTTTATCGTTCTAACGTTAGTTAGTTACGTTCGAACATTCCAAATTTTTGGTGAGAAATTTCCCACTCGATTATCGTTTTATGTGGTGAGCTTTAACGTTCGAAGTATTCATTTAAACGTTCAAACGAAAATATTGAAAATTGAACCGGTAGGAAGTAACGTTCGAACGTTTAAATGAGTCGTTCGAACGTTAATTCAAATGAAATGTTTTTTGCATGAAGTCACACACGGTGTGCGAAATAGAGAGGAGAGATTGTTGAGAGAGGGCTTGAGTGAGATAGAGGGTTAGAGTGAGAGTGAGAGGCCGATTACAACTAGAGTGAGATAGAGTATAGTACTGAGAGAGGGATAGAGTGAGAGAGGGTTAGATTGCATTATGAATGAAATCATCACTTTGAGTCTCAATATTGCCAAGTGCATCTTTGGAGGTTTCTGGCACCTCGAATTGCCAGGATTTCTTCATTTGAATTATTAGGACCATAACAAGTTGATCTTAGAGCCGCATTCTTGTGACATGGCTGAAGGCACATGATTATCACAGCTATCAGAAACAGTAAACATTTAACATGGTGAGACTTCCATCTTGAAGGACGAGCAGGCTAGGCACAAGAAACTTATAGAGGGCGTGTTACAGTAGCTTAACAATTTAGCATCAAGCTATGATAGTTTGGTACAAATTACAGCTAAGCTTAGTTCAGGAGAAAGAACTTCAAATAATGTAAGGCTTAATGCTAATCCTTTGTTTGACGCGCATGATGGGATTCAAGCTCAGACTCTTTGGTTGGACTTCCCTCGCTTTTTGATGGGGGAGATCCCAACGAATGGATCTAGAAGGCGCAACAATTCTTTGCGTATTGTCAAATTCTAGAGGATCATAAGTTGGAGATAGCTTCTTTCCACATGGAGGGGAAGGCGCTGACTTTGTATTACTGGTTGAAAGAGTCAAGCCCGATAGCAAGTTGGGAGGACTTCTTAGAGGCTCTTCTCATCAGATTTGGGCCTTCGACATTCAAGGATCCGGTGGGGGCATTCACCAAGTTGAGGCAGATAGGGAGTGTAGAAGATTAGCAAACTGCTTTTGAGATCCTGTCAAACAAAATAAATGAGGTAAGTGAAGACTTTCGTATAAGTACTTTTCTAAGTGGCTTAAAGGATGAATTGAGAATTATTGTTTACATGTTCAAACCATGTACTCTTTTAGCTGCTTTTTTATTTGCTCGGTTGTAAGAGGAAGAGGTTGGAAAAAGGCAGTACCCTTACCGAAACACCTAGACCCAAAAGAGTTTCCATCCAAACTGATCCAAGACAACTCCACTTAGATTACCAGGACCAAACCACATACCAAGACTACTAGCACCACCAAATCCAATACCAACACTCCCAGCTCCACTAAATCCGAGACCTAACCCAAATTTCCCAAGGAGAAACCCTTATCCCATAAAGCGCACAAGTCCCAAACAAATGCAGGAAAGGAGAGAAAAGGGATTGTGCTATTTTTCTGATGAAAAATACCAAATAGGGCACAAATGCAGCAGACCAAATAGGAGAAGGTATAGAATTCAAGGGGGAGGTAAAGGAAGAAGTGAAAGAGGAGGAGGCCCTAATCAACCTAACATAGTGGCTATACCAATAGCACAACAAGCTGAATTACTAGGCATATCCCTACATGCCATTGCAGGAACTCCTTCTCCCAAAACTATAAGGTTAGTGGGAAAAATTGGTACATGCTCATTTACTGTTCTCATTGATACTGGTAGCACCTATAGTTTCATAGATGTGAATGTAGCAAGGAGAGCAAAGCTACCAGTGGAAGAAGGCCACCTGCCAATCCAAGTTGCTAATGGGGAAACCCTTCCTTGTTGGGGTTGCTGTAAGGCAGTATTTTTAAAATTGCAAAGTTGTAATAGTTTAGCCAATCTATTTTTACTAACCTTAGAAGGATGTGATATTGTATTGGGAGTAGATTGGTTAAGAGTTTTGGGAACTATTCAGTGGAATTTTGCATATTTAAGCATGAGTTTCTTTCTGCAGGGTTTAAGGTTACCCAAGAGAACATCAGAGGAAGAGCACAATTTGAGCAAGGCTACTGTTGTAGAGGAAAAGGGATCTGGTTGTAGCTCATGGAGACCAATGACATCAAAGGAAGAGCACCAATAGAGCCTTCCATACAAACTTTTTGGATGCTTTAAAAACAATGTTTACTGAACCCTATGGACTCCCACCTCCCAGGAGTCACGATCCCCAGATTCAAGTCCAAGAAGCAGCCCAACCCACATGTGTTAGACCTTATCGATACCCCTACTACCAGAAGGAGGAAATTGAGAAGCTAGTCAGGGAAATGTTGAAGGCAGGAATCATTCAATCAAGTCAAAGTCCCTATTGTTCACTCGTCCTCTAGGTGAGGAAGGCAGATAAGAGTTGGTGCATGTGCATTGATTATCGGGCTCTAAGCAAAGATACTATCAAAAATAAATTTCCCATCTCTAATATAGATGAATTGTTGGATGAGCTTAATGGTGCTGAACTATTTTCTAAGCTTGATTTAAGGTCGACCAAGCATCAAATCAGGATGAAACCTGAAAACGTGCCCAAAACTGCTTTTCGCACACACAAGGGGCTTTATGAATTATTGTTGATGCCTTTTGGGCTCACTAATGCACCATCAACCTTTCAATGTTGATGAATGAGATATTCAGACCATATCTCAGGAAATTTGTGTTGGTTTTTTTTTTTTTTTTTTTTTATTTATGACATACTTGTGTATAGTAAATCTGTTGAGGAGCATGTGGTTCAATTAAAAGTTGTTTTAGAAGTTTTCAAGTGTCACCAACAGTTTGCTAAGGCCTCAAAGTGTGTTTTTGGTTGCTGGGAAGTGGAGTATCTGGGCGATGTTATTTCTAAAGACGGGGTCAAGGCAGATCCATTAAGAATTACAGCTATGATGGAGTGGCCAGAGCCTAATGTTCTCAATCTTTAAGGGGATTTTTAGGGTTGACAGTTATTACAGAAAATTTGTAAAGGGCTATGGAAGCATTGCATGCCCTTGACTATATTATTAAAGAAAAACTCTTTCAGTTGGAGTGAAGAGGCCAGTCAAGCCTTTGCAGCCTTAAAGGTACCCATGGTGACCCTCCCATCCTTGCATTACCGGATTTTTCAAAAATTTTGTGGTATAGTGTGATGCCTCAGGGAATGGTTTGGGAGCTATTTTAAAGCAGGAAGGAAGGCCTCTAGCTATTTGAGCCAATCATTAAAAGGTAAACGTCTATTTTTATCAACTTTTGAAATGGAGTTATTGGCTCTATTGTTGGTTATTCAAAAATGGAGGTATTATTTACTGGGACACAGTTTCAAGGTAAGGATAGACCAGCAAGCATTTGAAACACCTTTTGGAGCAAAGGGTTGGAACACCATTCTAACAAAAGTGGGTTGCAAAGCTGTTAGTCTCTGATTTCAGTGTGAAATATCGCAGTGGAAAAGGAAACAAGGCAGCATATGCACTTTCCAGTTTACCAAATGGGGAGGAAGTCCTAGACCAAGAGATGAGTTTGACTATTTGTGGAAAAGCCAAAGCCATCAGTATGGTTATAGTTAACTGGTGGGAAGGGCTCCAATAAGTGTACAACCAAGACCCCCAATTGTAGCAGTTACTTAACCACTACCATTAGGGTGGTTGTAACCCTCTCAAGTACCAGGTTAGAAGTGGGTTCTTATTCTATAAAGGGAGGTTGCACCTAGGACACCCTAAAGGCACATCAAGAACAAATAATGCAGCAGCCCCATGGGGGGACACACTGGATCACAGAAGACACATTCCATAATAAAAAAGGAGTTCTGTTGGCTTGGCAGGCAAAACGATATCAGAAAATATATAAGAGAATGCAAGGTATGTCAAAGAAACAAAATAGAAAACCTCACACCAGCTGGGGCCCTACAGCCACTACCCATACCGAGGAAAGCATGGGTGGATATCAGTATGGACTTCATAGAGGGCTTGCCTCTATTCAAAGGAAACAATGCAATCATGGTAATAGCAAACAGCTTCAGCAAATATAGCCATTTCATACCACTAGCTCATCCATACATAGCAGCAATAGTTGCAAAAGCATTTATGGATAACATATTCAATCTACAAGGCATACCACAGAGCATAGTAAGTGATCGAGATGCAATATTCACAAGCCACTTCTGGAAGGAAATTTTCCATTTAAGTCAAACAAAGCTACTAATGAGCTCGGCATACCATCCTGAAATGGATAGTCAAACATAAGTGATGAACAAATGGTTATAAGGGTACCTTCGGTGCTTTACCAACGATAGACCCAAATATTGGGCCAGATGGCTTGCTTTAGCCAAATGGTCATACAATACCTCGGAGCGTTCCTCAACAGGGTTTAGTCCCTTTGAGGTTGTGTACAGTCAAGCGCCACCTCGACTCCTCCCTTATGAGCCTAGGTCAATGGCAGTGCAAGCAGTCAGAGAAGAGATGAGAAGCCGAGATTTCATTCTTGCTCTGGTACGAGAAAATCTGTAGGAAGTTCAAACAAGGATGAAGCATTATGCTGATAATAAATGAACAGAAAGAGAATACACTGTAGGAGATTGGGTCTATTTGAGGTTAAGACCTTATCAGCGAATGACTTTTCTGTGAGGAGAAGCTTGAAGCTTTCCTCAAGGTACTTCGGACCCTTCCAGATCACTCAAAGAATTGGAAAGGTCGCATACACGCTAGATCTACCCAAGGAATCCAAGATCTACCTGGTATTTCACATCTCCTGCCTCAAAATGAAGCTCGGAGCTCTGGTAAACCCTAACCCTAAACTGCCATTAGTTATGGAGGATGGCACATTAGCACCCAAACTAGAAAAGGTAATAGAGAGGAGGCTCAAGAAAAAAGGGAACAAAGCGGGAGATGAACTCTTGGTTCTGTGGAAAGGATCCGACAAGGAAGACGTAACCTGGGTAAATGCAAAGGAGTTGCAAAGGAAATATCCAGAACTCGTGGGCAAGTTCTTCTGAAGAAAGGGGTCATGTTACATGCCCAAGTCTAAGGATTTGTAAGGGCTACATAGGATGGGGAATTATTTAATTTGTTGGGGTGATTTTTGTATTTATATGTCTTTATTTTCAGTTGGGTCTTCGAATGAGTCAATGACCTGTTAGTGGATGGTTACCTATAGTGGATGTTCACATAAAAATATATCTACAAGTGCACAGAATGGTAACAAGTAGTAAAATGTTTCAAAAAAATGGATATCAAACCCACAGGGAATAGTTATGCTATTGAGTATTGAAATTGACTAAATTAATTACTATTCTATTTGGAAAACTGAAATTTGAAGAATGGTTATCTAAATTAAACTAAAGACAATAGCTTTAAAATTAAGATTTAAAAAAAATAATAAGAATAGATTTAGAGCGTTTGACTTCACCTAACAAATCCCACATAGTTTATTCTTCCTTGTTATAAAATCCCAATTATCCCAAGATGATGATAAAAATCCCTTAACTATTCAATATTTTCTCTCGAACAATATCAAAAATATCTCTAACTAATAACTCCATAGCTTTATGTGAATTTAACTAATTGGAGACTCATTAAGTTTTTTGGATTTTTCTTGTAAACCACACTAGTCGCAGTAAAGCATCTCTACTTTCGCTCAACTAATGGTATTTAATTCTAGAGCTTTAATCACAAATCATCTCTCGGTCTCATTGCAATCCAAAGATCGAACAATAGTTAGCTAGAAAATTATAAGTATTAAGAACAAGGAATAAACACTCAGTCATGAAAATATTGAAAATAAAATAACATAGAATATAAATTGTGTGTTCAATGCTAGGCTATGTCAAAGATCTAGAAAATAGAATTAGGTCATAATGGAATTGAAAAGAAAAAGAATAAAACTGGTGTTCTTCGTTAAAGTCAGTTGATGAAGCACGCGGCTCTCGCCTCTGTGCTCCAGTTCCGCCTTTTCAAAAGAACACTTGAAGAATAATTCTTGAACTCTAAACTCAGGCTCTAAAACTCAGATTCTCAAACTCAAATTTCGAACCACTATTCATCCCACAAGATGGGATTAAATAGATGTCCAAACTCAAATGCCTAAGCTTCAACTTCCAAGCCCGTACTGTAATCCACACTATGGCACCCACCCCATCATTCTCCTCTCAAGTTAGCCATCAATGTCCATACAATCAAATGTTCAATCTCTAAAGGAAAGCATAACCTCAAATTATAAATTCCTATGTCATCTCAAGTCCTAACTAATTCCTCGAGATCATCTTGAAACTTTACTCCCATCTACTAGATTTCAATGTACCATGCTTTTGCTACGTACTCTGATAATTTCACCAAAATGCAAAAAGCTAAGGCCTCTTAAAATCTCACCCTTAAGCATAAGCCAGTTCAACACCTACAAAGAAAACTCTTACCACACTTTGGTAGAAAATAGACTCGTCCCAAAACCATGAATTCTCTCACATATTCCTCAATTGCCTGTCACATCTCTAGTCAAAATGAATATTCCTTAATACATTTGTGATCGTTGATAGCAAACTAGTACCAAACAACCTGAGCACTCCAAACTACATAAACAAATATGCCCATATCAATGGTTAAAGGTTGATGCTAAAGGAGTTATCTAAAATAGTTCCCTTAGGACAACCTTTCCATCGACTTCCCTTGGAGTAACCTAAGAACTTGGAAATCTATACACTTAGCCAACCAAGCCCATGAGGTGGATAGGGTTGGTTTGTTAGAAAGGAGCAAGTTGAAACCAATTGAAACCAACAAGGCATCAGGAATCTACTCGTATGCCTCCTATTGGTGAGAGAAAATTTGATCTAATGAATGAAGTCACAATTAGCCATAAAAGGTGTGCTTTGCCAAGTGACTAAGGAACAAATTGAGTTGGAATGAGAATGAAGGAAAGATCGAAGTAATTAGGTTTAGGGTTGGTCCTTTCATTGAAAACTTTTGAAAAAAGTACAAGGAAATTAAAATTCTAACAAATTGTCAAAAATAGTTCCAAAGCCTTTTGTCAAAGCACTAATTTGCAAAAAGGATTTCATTGAGTGGGACAAGGAGGTTGAGTTCTCAAAATTATGTAGATAAAGTGAATAGAAAAAGACTTTTTTATTTTTATGTTTTTTTCTAACTCTAAAACTTTTACAAAAATGGAGATTTCTCTTCATATCAATTTCCCAAAAAATTTCAAGAATGACGGCTTAGAAATTTTAAGAAATGGACCATGACTTAAAAGCAAGCAAAATCAAGCCATAAGGACCATTGTGCAAAGAATTCATGGGAGGACCTTCTTCGAGAATGTAACAAGTGTGAATGTAGGGAGTGATAACACTCAAGAGCGATTTCCATGGATGGCCTTACTTAACGCATTCACGGTGGAAAAGTTTTTATTATTCCGTCAAATCCTACATAGGCCAACACATATATCACCGATCAGCTCTAAGCCGATGGTATCCTCACGCCTAAACTTTATCCAAGATATACCTATCCAATCAAAGTACATGCATCCCATCTAAGATGGCAACGTACTTTGAAAGGTTATAAATTATCCTGACCAACCAATAAAGAGCACCTATAAGCTTCTACTCGACATCGCATACCTAATAGCTCATCACTTCGATTCCAACCAGCAATTAATCTCGTGGTAACTAAATTCATTATCAAATACCACTAATGTTCACCAAATCATAGCTGAGACTTCCTTCCAATATAACTAATCCACCCAATTCTATTCTCAGCATAACTTGATCACATCCTACACCATCACGAAAAATATCTTTCCCCCCAATCCGCTGGACTTATATATCCTTATAATATACAAAATCGTTTTCCTAAAGTTTACACCATCTATAATTTTTAAATTTGATAAGAACCATTTCCTAAAATCTACCGACCCTATACCCACAAATCTGATAATAATCATTTTTCCCAAACCACACACATTCTATAACTTTAAATAGGATACAATCGTTTTCAAAAATTTGCAAAATCGATATCATCATATCGCACGTCCCAATGGTTGCAGACTTGATTATCTTCTGTTTTGATCCAACTTGCATACAAAGTTTGCAAAATCCTAAAAACTCAAATATTATTAGGAATCATTCCTTATAGTTTGCAACTCTAAACCTTAAATAAGATAAAAATCATTTTCTAAAGTCTGCAAAATCGATAACCTCAAATCTAATAAAGAAGCGTCTCTTAAAGCTTGGAAATTCTAATACCTCAAATGTCATCAAAGTATTTCTTAAAGCATGCAAAAATCTAAATTATCATATTGACTTAACTCATGTATCAAAGACTACAAAATCTACAACCTTAGATTTCATATATCTTGTTTCATAAATTCTGCATAATCTAAAACCTTAATTATCATAGGCGATTAAAAGATATTACCTTTATCAACTCGCCACTTATATCTTTGCACCGAGGAGATCACCTAGACCACGTCATTTTCCTTCAAGTTTCAATAATTCAATTCAAGACTAATTGCTAATAATTCAAGCCTACCATACCAAAGGTTCACGCCTATCACACTAAAATTCCAAGCCTGACTTCACACATATTTCAAACCAATCGTACAAGACTGAACCCTAGAATTCTGGTACTGTAACTAAGAGACTTATGGATTTAGCTAGAGCCATAAAAGCTCTGATACCACCTATGGTTGCCTCGAGCCCCACTTGTTATTTGGTGGAAGGCATGACGCCGGGGTGCTGGCCGCTCGGGTCAGACACCCCAAGTGCAATGTGGAAGCAAGTGTGTGTAAGCATGCAATCTATAAGTGTACAATTAAAAATGCAATGAAAATATAAAAAGGGCAATCTGAAATGCTAATAGTACTATAAATTCAAATTACATGACCCAGCAAAATAAACTATAAGTCACCAAAACTCCCAAACACCGACATAAAAATTAATACAATCATCCGACTAAATAAAAAGTAACAACAAATCAACACTAAAAAAGGGGAGAGGTCCCCAAGTCTTCACTCCTCAGGTGGAGCTGATCCTCCAAGTTCATATCCATCCTCTGTATTAAAGTCTACGGTGCCACAGAGCGAAACCGCGAGTTGGGACACCACAGTGAGATTTTGCAATCTCATCAAGTAAAGCAATAGATTAACACCCACAAATACAAGCATGGAAAAATATGGACATTTCATAGCAACGGGAAATTTGAGATTTTAAGCATGACCATAGTTATAGCATGGCCACTTTACAATTCACAACCATATTGCAGCAAAAACACAGTTTAATGATTTCTCCAATGTTAGTATTCCAAGGGTCAGTCTGAGGTTTAACTTACAAACACGATGGAAATTCCAGAGGGTCACGACGGGCTGAGTTCTAATCTACTGGTCATGGCGGTTCCTCTCGAGTTGAGAGAAAATTAGAGTGTGTACATGTGTGTTCGTGTCGCTGCAGAAATGGATAGAGTAAAAGTTAATTAAGTTTGAATGTGATAGAAAATAAAATGGCAACAGAGGCGAAGGAGCTCAGGGTATTAGCACTTAGAAGGGAGGGGCACGGCAGAGGACGCAATAGATAGCATTGCACAAGGTGGTAGATCTGGACATAATAGAGAAGGCTACGGTGAGAATATTAGTGGGGGGTATATCCAACCAAAATAGAGGTCGGGAAGAGCTGGTGCTCGTGGTGGATGGTAGGGCCTGAGCTATGGCGATGGGACGAGGTGGCATTGAGGGGTCGTGGTGAAGTACATAGAGTAGAAAACATATTAGTTTCGATGGTTAAAAAAATGAAGAGAATAGAGTAGAGGTTGAGAAGGGATCTGAATGGCTTATCGAGAAATGACACAATGCAATGGCAGTTCTATGGTGCTTGCGCTGTGGTAGGGACCATTTGGCCTCCTCCATGGCACGATGGGCGATAAATTGACATGGAAGAGTGCATATAATGTGGGTGGAAGCTAGGCTTAGCTCGACAACTGCGCGAATTCGGACGGTGAGACTTGGACAACAATTCTGGGTGGTTTGATGTGAGGTAGGCTATGGTGACATCATGTAATGTCATGAGTGGCGGTGGGTCAAAGCTTGGGTTGCGGTGATGCGTGGCAGAAGGTAGCAGAACAGAGGAGAGAAGAGAGCTAGACTGATGGCGAGGGAAAGGGTGGCTAGCGTGATGAACGATAGCGGCCGAGAGATAGAGAAACAAAAGAACAAAGAAACGCTGAGACAAATGGGAGGTGTTATGCGCATGAGGGGGAAAAAGAGAGATAGAGCCATGAGGGAGGGGTGTGGTGTTGAAAGTGCAAAACGGTGACGTTTAAGGGGTAATGGGCTGGGCTCTTTTTTCATTTTGGTCTGGACTTATACATGGGTCAAGGCTCAGCGCACAAAACACACACCCAATGTAACATCAATAAAAATGGACTAGGCTTCACACTACAAACAAATGCACTTGTTAGTTATAAAGATCTCCATCTCACATGAATAACTTAGCTAATTGTTGCTTAGAAAGTTTTTGAATGGGTGCGGTCCAATCTAAAAAAAGCCTCAAAATTTGATTTTTGACCAAAATTGCTTCTTGTAAAAGGCCAAATTTTTTGGGGTCAAGCTTTGTACCAAAATGATGATCAAGCTCTGGCTATAACTCTAAAACCTCATATATAAAGCCTAGATCCATCTTTCCTAATGCATCCACAATCTCGCGAAACCTTAGTTTGAAGACGATGTCGAAGTGGCAAATATTGTAAGGTGTTCCAATGCTGTTCGATGGGATGGAAGGTAGTTATTTCTTGAGATGGAAGGTAGGGATTTGCTGGTATGGAAGGCGCGGCTTGACGAGATGGATGATAGGGATTTATGAACCTGTCAACGAAGATGGAAGGTCTTTGGATGGATGTGAAGCTAGGTTTGAAGGCAGAGAAATATGGGTTGGAAGGCAAAGGAAGGTCTATTCATATGAAAACAGAGATGCACTCTGCATTTCAGTTGAAAAAGCATATCGAGAATAGAATTTTCATCGTGTAACATGGACACAACTTACTCTCCTATCAGGATGAACGATATAGCCAATGTTAGAAAACTGGCCTAAAAATAGAATTAGTGTTTGTAATTAATTCAAATCTATCAACTATGGCTAGAACTTAATTCTTTCCAATGGAAAGGGATTAAATTCATTCAAGTATATCAAATATCTATATATGCATGATATGTATATGTGTGTAATCGAATTCATTCTTTAATAGGGTAAAGAATCACCCCTGCCTTGATGTCTTCCATTTAGTTGATATATATATATCCATTGGAACTTTAGCTACCCCAACAACATTTCCCTACCAGATTTTAATCAAGGCTGTCATTCAGGTTATTCCTACATATAGTATGAGTGTTTTTTCATTACCTAAGACACTATGCTATAAACTTAATGCTTTGATGGAAAATGTTTGGTGGGGTTCTGTAACATACTAATCATAGATTTGGGGTATATAAATAAATCATTTAGTTATTATTATTATTTTATTTTTTATTTTTTAACCCAAAATCTGTATTAATTTTATCAAATGTAAACACTAGATTGAGTCACTAGTGATTTACCAGATTCTCTTTAAATGTGAAAAACATGCCTAAGTCAGTTTTATCTACATTGAATTTCATTTCAAACATTTCACTCTTCACTGCACGTCACCCCGTTGTTATCCCTCTATTTTCGGTGTGATCACCGATTCTTTCTCCTGCAAACTCCTTGAAGCTCTTTGAATGGGACATGTTCAAGATGGTTTCATCTATTTATCCCTTGCCCCTGCCTGTAAATTCAATCTCAGGAAAGCCTCAAGCAAACAACACAAACCATGTATAGAAACTGACTTCCTCTTCCTATTTTCTCCACCATTTTTCTCAACCAAACAGTGACTGAAATTGAGCCCTATTCCATCAGAAGTTGCTGCCTTTGATCTCAGTCTGGTCACTCAAAATCATCGTCCCTCTTTCAGTTAGCTCTTTGTCTCTAATCTTCTTCGTTGCCGACATATGCCTCTATTATTGTTTTTACTTGTTATTTACTTGTTTTAAATACCATAAACTAGTGCTAGAGGACAAACAATAATAACCCTTCCCAATAAAGTTACCTCTTGTAGTCTGCCGCAACCCTTCTACACTCTCAATCTCTCAATAAATATTTGCATGTCTCAAGGTTGGAAGGAACTTCTTTAAGTTCCATAAAGCTAGTTACCCTATAGTAGAGATTTTTGAAATGATATTAGGTTAAACTCTTTTCCTTCACTGGCCCTTTCTTTTTGTTCATGTAATGCCTTGTTAAGTTGAGATTCGCTTTTTACTTTTCAGCCAGCATAAAAAGATTCAACCTTATTACAAATTTTCCCTTATATTTCCCTTTCACTTTAAAGTCATGTTTATGTTTTTGGTTAAGCATGAGCAGACCATTAAAAAAAATGATATTTCTTAATATATTGTAAATCTAATATTAGAAGTAGACTTTTAAGTACTATTATTACATTATTTCCCTTACTTTTTGTATCTTACTATGGACTTATCTCTTATTTTATTGAACACCTTAAATTGTTTAGTTTAAGCCTATTATATGAAATTTTCCGCAGTTTACCTTAATAATTTTAATATGATTTCCTACTAAATTATAATTTGAAAGTGTAGATATGTTATTAGAATTTAAATAATATTAATATTTTCTAAGTTTAGATCAAACTGATTAATCATTAAAGTTATCTCCCTTTGTAGGTATTTGTTTTATTATTAAATAAAACACTATTACACGTCTTTCTAGAAAGTTAGTGACATATGATACTTTGTATAGATAATGATCTTCGAGGTGAGACATTGGATTAGTGATTCAAGGTAAGTAATTTAACCACAAATTAGAATCATCACATGTCAGTTTAGATAGATTATTATTAAAGCCGATTCTTGATAGCCAATTTTATGTATCTCGCATGTCATGATTATGCAAACATGTCATCTAGCATAGCACACGATCATATCATTCTGCATCATGTTTATATTCAGAAATTATAATTACGTATGTATATGTCATGCATCTCATGTACATAAGATACATAAGTTATCTCAAATTCAAGTAGAAGATAAGATTAGAATAGTTAACCAAATGTTCATTCAGATGCATGGTACCAATATAGTTTCAGGATGGATTTGCAAGACACGGACTCAAGCGTGGTCCACCATAGAATGCCAGAATACTATCAGCGGCTACCCTCGCGGCCGCAGGACCTGGGGCTGGTGCACAACCTCGCACATAGGGTTAGGTGTGTGGGCCAGTCAGATCAATCAGTTAATTAAGATAAATCAGTCATACATAGCATAAGCATTAGCATGAACAATCATGAACTTTAAGCTCTCCGCATGGAAAACTTTTTATAAAAATCTTATATTTATATTATAATGGATTTCTTACTGAATTTTTCACTCATTTTAGTTTATTTCATATTTTTAACCACCCAGGTGAGGATAATGATGAACACGAGTTGGCAGGCTAAGATTAGAAGGAGCAGTTGTTTTAAATTTCAGACTTCCTAGATGTTTTTACGATAAAGATTTTTTTTTTTTTCAATTTATCCATTTAAGATTTTTTGAAGACATTTTTTTAGACAAATCTTTTAATGAAATAAAGGCTAATTTCATGTTATTAAATATGATATCTCTTGCCAGGTTTATTTTATGAAAAACACGTGACACTCTTCGCATACGGGAAGGGGGTGTTACAAGTTATCATGAAAATAATTCCAAAGTTTACTGGAAAAGCTAACACAGTTTGAGTTTGAGCAAAACAGGAGGAGGAATGGGATTTAGGGATTTAGTGAGTTTCAATCAAGCCCTTCTAACTAAACAAGTATGGAGACTTCTTACTCAATCATCATCACTGTGACACCCCCAAATTCCGCTTGGCATTGGACGAATATTTGAAGTGTTGAGACATGCAACACAAGATTACCTGCCATCATTCATGACATATAAGATGCAATGTTCCTAACACGCATCTAGCATTATACAATATTCGCAGGGGATAATTTTTTCTTTATCGAAAACTATGCACCAAACAGAAAAAATCTCAAATACTTAAAACATACTTCATACAAAATGACATATTAAACAATTGAGATCATAACGCTAGTAAAAAGTGGCTATGATCAATAGTATTGGAGATGCAACTCCATATTACAAGTAGTAATTTAAGTTAACTACTATATTAACCTTAAAGTTGCACTGTCGCTCAGTCGACCATGTTCAGTTGATTGTTCCTCAGTTCTACTTCACTAGGAGAACTTAATATTGTGATTGACATGAATAACTTGACATGACTGTTCTCGAAATACATAAACTGTATTTGAGGCTAAACGTGTCTTGAATATGAAAAGACAGAAGTCCTGACGTAACACAACATGACTTGAACGTAACTCATAAGACATGACCTATTAGAGATAGAAACATTTTGTAACATAACATAATAAGTAACAAACAATATTTCGTAACATGACATAGCATGTTATGACACCCCGTATTTTAGTGCATTTTTAATTGAATTGGTATTTTAATTAATTTAAATATTGATTCTTTTATTTTAAATTTATCGGGTTTCTCGTTGGTTTATTTTTATGATTTTTAAGTTGTGAAATTTATTTTGATGTGTTTGCTTAATATTAATTATTTTTTACATTTGAATTTGCTCTTTGTTTTATTTTATTTTATTGTGGGACTTTAATTATTTGATTTATTAATATTGAGTTGTAGTATTTTTATATGACTTTTATTTATTTTATTTATTGTGCCTTTTCATTTGTTGGACTTACTAATTTCGGACTGGGTTTGTTTTGTTTAGTTTTATTTTTTTTGTGGGCCGAGCCCAGTCGGTTTCCAAGTCCACTCGTGTGCACCCTTACCCAGCCCATTAATTTCCCATACGGCGCCGTTCGAGCTCCAGCCTTAAGGATCCTCTTCCTTCTTCTCTTCTTCTTTTCTTCTTTCATTTCTTCTCCTTCTTTATGCACCGACTGTTTCTCTTCATTCCTGCAGAGCTCTATTTTCGGTCTCTACCTTACCGTGCGGCAGCTGCTCTCTTTTCTTCTTCTCCTTCACTTTATCTTCATTTCTTCTTACTATTTTCACTGTGCCATATGCTGCGTCTTCTTCCCCTCCATTTTATTTTCGGTTCCTTCTCTCCAAGTCAGTGATTTACAGGTAAGTTTCGGTTTGTTCTCTTCATATTTTCAGTTATTTCCAGTTCTTCACATAGTTTCTGTTCTTCCTCTCATTAGTTTCAATTACTTCCAGTTTTTCTCTCCTTATTTTCGGTTCTTTTATTTTTTCTTTAGCATCTGCTGTTTTTCTTGCTCTATTTCGATTCATCCATTTCATCTATATTTTTCCCATTACAAGTCTATCTGTGAGCTTCACTTCCCTTCTTTCTCTATTTTTTTTCTTCTATTCATTTCCTTTTTGGATGGTTTTCGAGTGCTCTGTTTTCATCCATTGCTGTGCTCTGTTTTTATCCTTGCCATGCTTTGTTTTGGCCATTAACCAATGCGTTTCACTCGGCTATTTGGCACTGTTAATACTTGCCATGAGTTGCACCTTCCAACCATTTTATTCTAGTTTTATTTCAGTTAATCAGCTTCTTTTATCTCAAAAAAATATCTCGTCAAAATCTCCTTGTTTTAGAAACTCTTTTTCATCCCAAAAATTGTAATTTTTGGTGAGTTTATTTTGAGCTTGCTTTTGGCATTAAATCTGGTGTTCGTAAGCTTGGTATTTCAGAAATTGCATTTTAAGCACTGTAAGCACTGTGATTGGTTGGTTGTGTCAGACTGAGTCCGAGGAGTAAGTGGGTCGGATGGATTGGAGGTTGAAGTTGTTGTGTGTTTAGTTTATATTAGGATTTGTTGGTTGTTAGATATTGATGTTGTGTCTTGTACATTACATATTTGCACGTATGTTCATGTTTGTAAATGAAAACTGAGTTTTCGCGTAATTGCATTCATGTTCATGTGTAAATTTAAAAACTGAATTTTCTTGTGAGAATGGATTTTTGGGTGTGTGTATCACGACCGCAAGTCAAAATGAGGCATTATCTTGGCAGAGCTCCTCTAGTCACTCAGGAGCGAAATATACTGAGTGATGTCCCCTAGATTGTCGTTGGGCGACAACGGGATCGGACGGAATGGTAACGCTCTCATGCCACTCCATGGCCTCTCATGCTGGTGGGGACTAAAGGAAGCTTGGCTACGAACGCATTGGGTGCGGAATTGGGCATCAATCGTTACGAAGTCATGCACGGTCATTACTCGTGGTGTGGCGAAGGGAGCTAGGGTGTGCTGATGATCCTATGGGAAATCATGGTGTATACGGTAAAATTGATAATGGGCCATTTTTCTGGGAAAATGGTGAGTTTTGGATAAATGGATATTTGGGCTATTTTCTAGAAAACTAACGTGTTTTGGTTAAAGGATTTTATGTGGATCATTTTCTGGTAAAATGATGGATTATGGTTTTTGGGCCAAAATGAGATTTTGGCTTGTGTTTGAAAATATTCATTTTTGGAGAAAATGATATTTTGGATCTGATTCATATTTCATCATATGCATGCATGTTGGTTGCATTAATATATTTTTATCTCGTGGTTTTTTGGATTATTACTTACATGCTGTATCCTTTTTGGTACCGTAGATTTTTATGCAGATGTGGATGTGACTCCACTAGAGGGGTGATATGTGGTTGCTTCGTTGGATTATGAGATTTGTTTCCCTATTATCTTTAAATATTGTAATTGTAACTATTATGTTTTAAGGATTATTTGTATAACTCTTTAAGTACTTTGTTTTTAGTGAATTTGTATAAAACAATTCTAGTACTTAGTTAAGCTATTTAAATTATTTGCTGCATTTTGTTGTGCACTTTTTGCGTGTTACACACACTTGAGTACTTATCGTTGGGATGCGTGACCCATGTTGTCATCATCCCGACATCACGATTTTTGCAGTTTCGTACGTGGGAGTCGGGACATCACTCATGTAATAGACAACATACTTAACATAACATACTTGCAATAATGAATATTACTTTAAATGACATTCCACTTCTTCCTGACATTGTCTTGATGAATTTTACCGTAGAAATGAATAGTACTCACTAAGTAAGTTCTCAGGAAAGATTATTTTTTCCTAAATAGAACTTCAAGATTCTCAGCAAATATTTGAGGGTCACAATGGACACACTTTGAGGTTCCAATTTCCTTAGACAGAACCTACTTAGATTGTACGTATTCAAACAACTTGATGTATAGCAATACAAGACAGAATATCTTGTATAACAGACGAATAATTTATAATAGAATATCTTATGTAACAGATAAATAATTCATGACAGAACAAATTCTGTGTAACAGATAAACATGTAATGACTTAGCATGGCACATACGATAACATACATACATATTCTGTAACTCTTTTACTTATCACTCATATATAGTAAACTACTAGTAAGTTAAAAGCTTACTTACCGCGATCTTTCCGTTTCTAAGTAAAACTCAAGCGCGATCACCAGCAATTGAAAGTAATGATTTTTAAAAGTTATAACTTTATCACTAACAATTAGAAATATGAAAGAATATCAATTTAGATTAAAATTATCATTTTACTCTCTACATGTGAAAAAATGATCATTTTACTCATAACTTAAGGATTTTGTATCATAACTCCAAAAATTACCAAAATCTACATACCTTATGTAAATTTTGTTTTAAACTCAAATATCAATTTAGAAAAATTTAAAACTAAACACAACCATTAAAACTCTATAAAAGCCGAAACTTTTATAGGCTATTTCCTTTTATTTTTGTTGCTAATTTGTTTTGATCAGCCTCTTGATCCATGTCTTAAAAAAATGTGATATTCAAATCATAATATCACATGGTTTAAAAAAGTGCCCTAAAACAGATCTAACCTTTAAACTCAAGATCACATGGTTAAAAATACCAAAACATGAATTTAGCGAAGAACATCATCACTTGGCCTATACGAATATCTCCTTGCATAAAGATTTCATATCTTTGAAGCTAATATTAAATATTTTCAAAACAACATTATAACAAGTATATAAGAGACCTAGTTTCCTCAAATAAAAATATCAAAGCCATTGCAATAAAATTAGACCATAAAGATTTAAATTTTCTCAAAACAAAAATTGTTTTTCCTTTTCTAAATTCGAAGTTTCTAAATCTAAGAAAAGTTTTCATCAAAACTTTTAATCACGCAACAAATACTCAACCAATAATCATACATCCTTGTTAACAATACTTCATAACAATTTTAGACTAAGATCAATCCATTAGCTTGGTAAAAAACTCCAAAATATGACATACTCTCCAGTTTATCACCCAAAATGGTCTTTCTATGTTTTAAACTACTTTTTACCAACCAAATGATCTCCAAATGGAACCAATAAGGTATCCATGTAAACTAAACACACAAAGGGACGACTGGCATGAAGGAAATTTTGTGAGAAAATACATACAAAAGTTTCGAATTAGGCATGCAAAAGAATTCATAAATGAGAGATGATTTTCGTTGGAAGGGGATAAAGGGCTATTTATACAAGTTTTGGAAGATGATAAGTCTGAAATGAAACTAGAGTGTTGATATTTTCTTCCAATAAAATATACAAAAATCAGCTCAAGATATTTTCTCTAGGTTGAGTGTAGAATTGAAAGAGTAAGGTGTCCCCTTATTCATTTACTTCAATAACCTTCTAGGCCCTTTTGAAGAAATATGATAAGCCATGTAGACGGTGAAATATCTTGGTCAAAATCAATGCTAATGTGGCCAAATTGGTAGGCCTTAATGGGCCTAAACCAAATGGGCCTCAATTTTCAGTTTTAAGAGGGTTTGGGTTGCTATCAAGCCCAAACCTGATTTCCCTTGGCCCACTCAAATATCCAAGATTAACAAGATTAGATAATGATGTTCTAACACTAATTTGAAGGGTTAATAGCATGTGGAAGTAATTTAATCAAGCGATTAAACACAATGCTAAAAACTGATTCAATAAGGTTTTGGAGGTCAACTCTATGGTTTGGATAAAACTGTTTAGGATTTTGGTTTCCATCATGCTTTTCCTTTCTTACTTGGATTCCAACCATATAGGATTTATTAGGGTGGAAACCCTATTTAGTTTGGCACAATTTGATTAGTTGAGTGAAATAGGGTTTTTGCTGAGGTGGCAAGCTCTCACACCTTGATTCCTTCATATCCATCAAACGTTCCTCATGGTGCCAAGTGTCTAATACAATTAATTCCAGAAAAGTGAATAATAAACTTAGCACTGAAAAATCCTAAATATCCATATTAACCTACAATAAAAATCGTTTACCGAAATTCAACTTTGAAGTGGCCATAAAAATAAAAACATAGTTTTGAATAAGCGTTTCGATCGAAAATATGAAGACAGGTTATTGCGCTATAAAATTTTAAATAATCAACTAAGTCTAATAGTGCAAACCATTACGCATTCTGACACTTCTAACTACTGCAAACAATTAAAATCTCATTTCTCATACCCTAGTGAGTGATAGCTCTTATTATACATACTCAAAGACTAAAACCTACGCGATTGGTCGAATCGTAAAAACTTACGGTATTTTTACGAGGTTCCTAAAGCCTATAGAAAATTTTCCATTGAATTTATAGCGGTTTGTTACATACTCTCCTCCTAAAAAAAAGATTTCATCCCCAAAGTCAGCACAAGTAACCATCAATTGAAACAGGCCCCCGAAATGAGTCTGCATTCACCTCCTTGAAATTTATGTGCCCACATCCTCTCTGTAGATATTAGGTGATTTTGGCATCATTGAAAAGGAACCACAGTAACCAATATTAATGGACTGATGAAAACAGTGTGTTAGAAGAAACTTTGGAGAGTTGAATAATTGGAGTCTAAACGGTGCATTTGAGAAGTGCCATAAACTCTGGAGCCTGACGAGTGCTGTAAAATCTGGAGTTGCCTAGGTCCTGACAAATAATGAAAAGCTCGAGCCGCCTGAATTCACAGAGAAAGCGCGGCAAAGCCTCGAGCCTTCCCCTGGGTCCCAACAAATGTTGTAAGGCCTCGAGTTCTGCCCCTAGTCCCACCTGGATGAACTCTTGTAGAGAATTGAATGCTCTAGATTCTCTTTAAAAGACTATTTTCACCTTTCAGAAACACATAGAACAAATTCTCACATTACTCATTAACCTAGTTTCTACATATCCAGAACGATAGCATAGCCGAACAAAATTCTTCCAATAATGTTCTTGATTTGAATCAGGAACCTTTTACGCTTCAACCACTAATTTTATCTGTTGAGGTTGTCAACACCATGCTAGGGCCAAAGATGCATTTTTCAAGCAGGACAGATGCCGAGGTTGTTGCCGATTCAAAAATGCTTAGTGCTTAATATATTACCATTATTACGACAATTTTTTGGAGGTTATTGGCAAGGGTGAATGAGGTTGATCAACTTAGAAATCAAATATCTGAGTTGCAACAAAGACTTTCCAATCAAATGAGAAAGAGTAAAATATTAAAATAAGAAAACAAGAAGTTGAAAAAATTTGTGGACAGGTATGCCCATAACTTGCAACCATGCATAGAGAAGCTTGAATGAGTGGGGGTACAAATACAAAGTGAACAATAGAGGTTCAGAATTTACGAGAAACATAGTGACACTCTACAGTTAAGAGTCTGCAGAATCTCTGCAAATGAAAACAAACTCCAAATACACGAAATACAAGTTCATCAACCTTCAATATCCTTCCTCTAACTGGTATCCTATGTCTACACCGATATGAGCAATAATATTCCTAATGAGAATTGTCACTCTTACCACCTAGGTAACAATTTAGCTTCCGAACTAAACTCACGAGTAATACCACAATCACTAAAAACAAGGACTTGCTTGAATCAAACAACGTACAATTCACAAACCTCAATGACTTAACATTACCCAAAATAAAAATAATGCAATAATACCATCAATTGCAATCTAATCAACCTTAACTAAGCTTAATAATATAGAGGTCTTAGAAAAAATACCAGTGACGACACAAGCTTCTTCAATTCCTGGGGCATCAGTATCAACGTCAACCTTGAATGACCACTGTACACTTTTATACTTCAAGAAATTCAAGCCTAATGAGGACTAAAATTTCAAGCCTAATAGTTTGTGCATTTCTTAAGGACATGTAGATTTATAACCCAGAGACGTATTGCTCTGATACCACCCTATGACGCCCCAAAATTCTACTTGCGATTGGACGAACATTTGAAGCGTCGAGACATACAACACAAGGTTATATACCCCCGTTCATGGCATATAAGATGCAATGTTCCTAACATACATTTAGCATTATGCAATATTCACAACGGATAATATTTTCTTTAGCAAAAACTATGCACCAAATTGAAAATATCTCAAATACTTACAACATACTTCATATAAAAGGACATATTAAACAACTGAGATCAAACGCTAGTCTAAAATGGCTATGATCAAAAGAGTACTGGAATTGCAATTCCAAAGCACAAGTAGTAATTTAAGTTAACTACTATATTAATCTTGAAGCCACATTTTCGCTCAGTCAACCATGTTCAGTTGATTGTTACTCAGTTCTCCTTCAGATCCTCTAACAAAATCTATCATTCGGGGAGGGGGAATGGTAGTTGAGACTACCACTGTGAGATTTAATTGCAAATCTCAGCAAGTTAACAAAAAACCTTCACACAGGTTAAGGATGCATGCATGACAGTAAAAGCATGAATGCATAATCAAAGTTATAAGTAATCATAACATAACTTTACATAACATAACTGACATAACTTAAACTGAAATGTGAACTAAAACTTGACTTGACATAGCATAAACGTGAACTTGAAACGTAATATGGACTTGAAATATAGCATACCATGAATGTGAATTTAACAAGAACTTAAACTTAAACTTGAAACATAGCATGAACGTGATCATAACATAACATGAACGTGAACTTGAAAATAACATAAACTTGAACTTAAGCATAATATGAACTTGGAATGTTTTTCATTTAACTTGATAAACGTGAACATGTGGGTGCTACATGGGTTTCCTAGAGCCATGTGTACCTTCCGATTACCGCATCACAATATAGGTATTTGCACCAGCTGTGAATGTGTTAATACATACACCACAATTGTTGTGGCCCCATATATTCTACGTATCACAATTGTTATGTCTCATGTAATGATACATCACAATTGTTGTGACCCCATACTTCATGCTCCAAAGTTGTTGTGGCCCTATGAATTATTGAAATGAAATGTGGCTCTATCGGCGTTAGTGCTTGGCGCGCTCTTGTGACTAGTTAGTTAGGCCTCATTCGCAACCTGTTGATTGTCTTTTGTCAACTTAGGAAATTTCACAGCTATTTAGAGACTCCAACGTGAACAAAAGAGTTTCACTAGGGTATTACCATGTTCTAACACTTACGATCGTGATTGACATGAATAACTTGACATGACTATTCTCGAAATACATAAACTGTATTTGAGAAGAAACATGACTTGAATACGAAATGACATAAGTTTTGACAAAACACAACATGACTTGAACGTAACTCATAAGACATGACTTACTTGAGATAGAAACATTTCATAACATGATATAATATGTAACAAACAATATTTCATATCATGGCATAACATGTAACAAACAATATACTTAACATAATATACTTGCAATAGTGAATATTACATTACATGACATATATAACATTCCACTTCCTCCTAACATTGTCTTGATGAATTTTACCGTAGAAATGAATAGCATTTATTAGTAAGTTCCAGGAAAGATTATTCTTTCCTAGACAGAATATCTTGTGTAATAGATGAATAATTTGTGATAGAATATCTTGTATAATAGATGAATAATTCGTGATAGAATAAATTCTATGTAACTGATAAGCATGTAATGACTTAGCATGGCACATATAATAACATACATACACATACTGTAGTTCCTTTACTTATCACCCATACACAGTAAACTACTTGTAAGTCAAAAGCTAACTTATCTCGATTTTTGAGCTTCTAGACAAAACTCAAGCGCGATCACGAGGAACTAAAAGTAATGATTTTAAAAAATTATAACTTAATTACTAACAGTTAGAAATATGAAAAAATATTAACTTAGAACAAAATTACCATTTGACCCTCTATATGTGAAAAAATAACCATTTTACTATTAACTTAAGGATTTTGTATCCTAACTCCAAAAATACTAAAATCTACATATCTAATGTAAATTTTATTCTAAACACAAATAAAAATTCAGAAAAATTTAAACATAAACACAACCATTAAAACTCTATAAAAACCGAAACTTATATAAGCTATTTCCCTTGATTTTTTTTTCCTAACTTGTTTTGATCAACCTCTTGATCCATGACTTAAAAAGATGTGATCTTCAAATCAAAACATAACATGGTTTAAGAAAGTGTCCTAAAACAGATCTAAGCTTTAAACTCAAGATCACATGGTTAAAAGTAGCAAAATATGAATTTAGCCAAAAATATCATCACTTAGTGTATCCAAATATCCCCTTGCATAAAAATTTCATATCTTTGAAGCTAACATCAAATATCTTCAAAAAAACATTCTAACCTGTATATAAGAGGCTTAGTATCCTCAAATAAAAATATCAAAACCATTGCAATAAGATTAGACCATAAAAGATTTAAACTTTCTCAAAACATAAACTGTTTTTCCTCTTCCAGATTCGAAGTTTCTAAATCTAAGAAAATCTTTTACTAAAACTTTTGATTATGCAACAAATCCTTAACCAATAATCATACATCTATGTTAAAAATACTCCATAAAAATTTGAAATGAAAATCAATCCATTAGGTTGGTCAAAAACTCCAAAATATGACATACTCTCCAGTTCATCGCGCAGAATGACTTTTCTGTGTTTTAAACAACTTTTGACTGACCAATGATCTCAAAATGGAATAAATAACCTATCCACGAAAACTAGACTAAACAAGAAACAATGGTCATGAATGAAAGTTTATGACAAAATATTTACAAAAGCTTCGAATTAGGCGTGCAAAAGAGTTCATAAAACCTGTCCGAGAGTGTTTTTTGTATTCTAACAAAGTAAAGTGTAAAGGAGAGATGATTTTCATTGGAAGGGGCTAGAGGGCTATTTTGTAAAAAAGCTGCTCATTTCTCTCTCGATTGGTCACAAGTCTCGTCTACGCATTTTAAATACTAAAGCCATGTTTTTAAATATAGCGGTTGATTTTAAAGTAAGCCCAGTGTTTTAAAGCCCTCAAATATTTTAAATGCCCTGAAAATATTATATGGGGTATTTCTAGTATTATTGAACTAAACTTGATTTTAAGTAAGACAATTATAATATTTTTGAAGTGCTCCAAAAATATTATAATTGTAGAAAATCATTTTATTAAAATGATTTCAGTTATTTAAAATATTATGGGATTTAAATTATGTTGAAAACTCTAATTAATTATATAGTTTTATTCTCTTAAAGATATTAAGCAAGACTTCATCATTTTATTAATGATGAAATAATATTATTTTATAAACTAAAGTTTAGTTTAAATAATATTCTATCTTAATTCCTATCAGTGCTTTTAATTAAAGTAATGTTTACGCATTTTCAAATTAGTATTTAAAGTCCATCATTAGATCGTCTTGAAGATCCAAGATGAAGGGTTGGGATTAAAACCCTAGCCCCCTCTCTTTCTCCCTCACTTTTCCCTTTCCCTCTCTATCTCCTCCCATTCACCATTCCACGTGGTTTTCCCCTCCCCCTCACCCAAGTCCTCCCTCCTTAGACCATCGCCATCGTGCGCCACTAGTGGCGATGCCAACCACCTCACTAGCCTCCCCTCATGCCGGCGAGCATCCCCCACCTTTGATGTCCCTCACGGTAGCTTTCTCTTCCCCCGTACGAGCCCCTCTCTCTTCTCGAGTTCCTCACTTTGCACGGCCATAGCGTTGTCGTCGTCAGCCTCCTGCTTCACAGAGCACCACCATGGGTCTCCCCTGACTACCCCCTTCCTCCTCCCCTTGACCCAGCCGCCTTAGCACCTCCCTAGATTGCATGCACGTAGCCTCAACGCACAGGTTCACCATACCCACGGCCACCACACCACCACCAAAAGCCTCTCCCTCACTAGCGCCCTCTCACTCTCTCACGGGTGTTCCTCCACCTCACGGCCAGATCTGCCACTCCATTGCCACGGCACCTCCTAAGCCCTTCCATGGCCAACCATAGTCCCAAGCCGCCCTTAGCTTCACATGAACCCTAACTCTCTCGGATGCACTATACACTGCTAGATCCATCGTGTTCTGCCCCTCATCGCCACCATGAGGCCACCATGAGCCATTCCAAGATCAAACCTAGGTATCCAAACACCCAAACAACCACCATACATGGTGGATAGCCACTGTACATGGCCTTAGCTGCCACCCACGTACTCCCTACCATGTCGGCCACCCTCGCATAACCTAGATCTACCCACTAGAATGCTAAATCCGGTCCCTGAGATAGTCCCGTTGTAAGGTCACGATAGTGACCGCTACCACCCAAGCTATTGGCTTCCGACGCCACTGGTCATGCCAGACAGTGAGCAATGCACGGGTTATCCCGTTGATGGTATAACTCACTTTCCCTTATCCCCGTTATTATGTTAGTTGGTTGGTTGGAATGTAGACTATGCTATTAGTATTTGTAGCGTTCGCTGTATAGTGTGGTGATATGATGTATTCTATATGTGAAGTGTTGGGAATAGTTGAAAAATGTGATGTATAGTGTTGTGGACTGTGTTGTGAAGTGTGGTCGTGAAGTATGTGCTATAATGGTGACTTGGCGTTGTGTGGATTATGAAGAGTACACATAAAGTGTACTCTCGTGGCGTAGCGTGGAATGGGAAGAGTACACGTAGAGTGTACTATGTGTTGCATAGTGTAATGTGAAGGGAGTTTATGCAGAGTGTACTCCATGTGATGCACTCTATGGCCTATATAACGTAATGGTGATGTCGCGTAGAGTGTGAAGGGAGCGAAGTAGCTATGATGTGACTTGTAGTCTGAGGTGACAGGTGTCACCGTGTAGTTGACTTATGGCTAGGAGTATGTGTGAAGTGGCAGAATAGTGTAAGAGTAGCACAACGGAAGCATGATGGGAGAATGTCACGAAGTGACATGATTAAACAAGAAGCCGTGCTTGCAATAAGTGAGGAGTTAGAGTAAGAATGACGTAGTGGGAACATGACGAGATGTCACGATGTACTCATGATGAGTTAAGAGCTAGCGTAAAATTGGCGTAGCGAGATGTCAGGTGATGTGACAAGGTCACGATGTAGCTTAGGAGTAGTCTCGAGCTATATCATGTGATGTAAGGTGTAGTTATGAATGAGATCTTATCGTGTTAAATGTTGGATGAACTTTCAAGAGGGACAGGTCAGAGAAGAGTCATGCTAGCTGAGTTAAGAGAAGGTTGATATCGGAGTATAAGCATGTTTACATAAGCAGGTGATCAATGTGTTATGTGTTGATCTTATGTGATAAGAAGGTAGGGTACATGCGTAATCTGGTGAGACATATGTGCCGGACGGATTTACCATATGTAATGGGTAATCTGTCCTTAGTATAGATATACGATGTTTGAGCCTCAGAGTTGGCTTAAAGTAGTGTGATATGCATAGATGAGAATGATGATGACAACGAGGAAGCATAAGCTCTAATGTAGGAAATGACGTGTGTATAGTTTAGGTTGGGATGCGTGACTTAGTCAGTCTGAGTCATGCATTGGGACGAGATTAATAAGAAGATTAAGATGAAGGTCTTGGTGTTTTCATCCTAAGAGGAATCATGGGTTCACTCTAGTGGATAAGCACTCGGAGTAGAACGTTGAGTTTGGAAGAGGTAGTGACGGTAAGTGCATCCCATAAGATTTTAACATAGTAAAGGGCATGTAAGAGCCCAGGGATGGAATGAGAGTGTTTCAAGTAAAATATAGTTCTATTTCTAGTACAATTGCTTATGTACTAGATATAGAATGACGCTAAGGTTATATGTATGCATGTAAGTTGTTATCCGACACGCACATGAATAGACTCTATGATATGAAAATAGCATAGAGTTCAGGTAAGTATTATGTTCATGTTCTTCTAGAATTTTATAAAAGATATGAAAATGAAGAAGATAAATGTTTATCTTTACGATACTTTACGAAATGAAATGAAAGGATGTTTTATGAAACACATGCTAATTGTTTAAAGGTATATGTATGTATGGCCCTTCTTGGCAGCTCTTTTTTATACAACCAAAGTATTAAGTGTATGCATGTGAATGGATGACTATACGCAGTATGTATTGTATGTATTTTCACAAAATGCGATGTCAGGCTTATGCCTTATGCTTTAGTGATGCTTTAAACGATACGAAGAAGTGTTTTAAAATATCCCTATGAACTGATGCTTTAAAGATGCCTTGAAATGTGATGTTTAAGCAACGATGCAAAGAAAATGTTTTAAAATGTCCTTATGAACTGATGCTTTAAGGATGCCTTGAAAGATGATGTTTAAACTCATCCTTTCAAATGACGCTTTTCCATGAATGGAGTGTTAAATGAAAGGACTGAAAAGGAAATGACTGAATGAATGAAAGGTAGGACTAAAAGGAAATGAATGTTTTAATATATGAAAATACGTAACGGCCATGATTGAATGAAAGGGTACCAAAGGAATGGGCAGATTGCATGCCGGGTAAGTAGTACTGGTAGTGCACCCAGTCTTGTCCCTGACTAAAAGGGATTCTCAACCTGTGGCCACGGACAGAATCCAGGTCCAAAGGAAGACTGCTAATCCCAACACACCGGTCATAACAGTGTGTACCAGCCAAAGGAAAGTAATAAGAAAGAATGTATGAATGCATTGAACGCTTTAGGAAATGAAGACACTGACAGGAGAAATGTTTTACAAAAGGAAAATATAATTTAAGAAAAACCCCGCCTAGTGATGTTTTCAAAATGAATGTATGTCTTATGTACGTAAGGTACGTATGGAGTGATGAATGCATGAATGAAAACCTATGTTAGTATATTTTAACTGTATGAAGTAATGTTTATTGAGTATTCGACTCATTTTAGTTTTTAAATATGCCCCTCCCCCCACAGGAACTAAATGAGCAGAATGCATCAGGACAGACATGGCACAAGAGGAAGAGCACGGAAGTCTAGGCATGAAAGTTTTAAATGTATGAGAGGCCTTTTTATTTAAAACATGATGATTTCCACTGTAAAGCTTTTTTATTCTCAAACAAATTTTATTTTATAACTTAGAGTCTTGAATCCTGGGTATGGAAGCAAAATTTTAAAAGGATTAGTAACTCCCGTCTCCTTTTCTTTAAAACTATTTTATAAAAAGTCCCACCACAAGGACGGGGCCTTACATATTTATACAAATTTTGGAAGATGTTAAGTGACTCGTTCGGAAATGAGCAGCACAAAAGGCTATCCCAAGTATAGGAGCGTGTCGAGTAGTAATTAGGAATAAATTCCTAGATCGTCTCCACAGGGAAAGTGC
>QEOT01002656.1:173891-184071 GCA_003123785.1 Pterocarya stenoptera
CAGAGGTCCAGTTCCAGTTACATGACGACGGATGACGACAGAGAGATGGATCCATATCTTATACTTCCTTGAAATCACCCTATCATTATCGATAAATAATCTTGTACCAATCCGCCAATGGCCACCTCGACTCCATCTCCTCAGCCGTCGACACAGCACCAAATTGCTTTCACTCACTATGTTCACAGTTGTCAAGATTTTTTTTCCTTAATTTTTGTTTTTGTTTTTAAAAACTCAACACTAAGTAATTGCAGCAGCAGGTGTGCGGTTCCACTAATTAATTACAGTTTCTTGAGATATAGTGAAACTAATAGTATTAATTATAGTCTAGACCCTAATCTTGAATATTGTATGATGTGTTTTTCTTGCTTTTTTTTTTTTAATAATTAAATATATTTAAGAAGATAATTTTAATCGTAAATTAGGGCCCTTTTAGTGCATACAAAAAAAAAAAAGCTTAAAAATGTCGTGCAGATCGGGGTAAAGGTCCGCCGTCTCAAAAATGATAAAATCATGGGCAAGGAGAACGAAATAAACCACAAAGACATTCTGCATAAACAGTAGGAAACAAAAATGTCTCAACTTTTTATTTTTCGTGTGTGTATCACGGTCCTTAACCTTCTATTCACCGGGCATAAATATATATATATATATATATATATTAGAAGAGTGTTGCATTCACATAAAAATAGTTTTATAATTTGACATATTCGTCAGATTTATTTCGTAATTCAAATAATTTTACATGACATATCTTATTAACTCAGGTCAATTTATANATGTGTATCACGGTCCTTAACCTTCTATTCACCGGGCAGAAATATATATATATATATATATATATATTAGAAGAGTGTTGCATTCACATAAAAATAGTTTTATAATTTGACATATTCGTCAGATTTATTTCGTAATTCAAATAATTTTACATGACATATCTTATTAACTCAGGTCAATTTATAAAATTAATTTTATGTAATTATTTTGTGATTATAATGTTTTTATACATGGAGGTATGTTATATACACTTTTATGTATTAATTACGTATTTTATTAATATAATTGGTCAAGATAATTATTTTATATTAAAAAATAATACAACTAATTTTAGTAATAAAATGCACAAAAAATATATAAAAATAAGAATACGTAGAGATTTTATTATGCATGTAGCTTGGGCATTCGTTTTGTATCTTCCCCGTCCTTTGTTGCTAGTCATGACTCATGAGTCGCTCCGTTCATAAACAATTCTGCTAGGTATAAGCGGGTTGGCGCACCAACCCGTGTACCAATTAATATTTTAAAGCTATTGTCAGTTGTATTAAAAAAAAAAAACAAAAAAAAAGCAAAACACGATTGAAACTTTCCAAAGAACTGAAACGAAGTGGAAGATAGAAACATCAGGAAAACAAATCTTGCACAATAGAAAGAACACCGTCTGGATGTTCTCGCTTCCTTAACCAAATAGAATCTCCGTGTAAAAATTTTGATTTTCAGTTGCTTCTCCATTCTCAGTACCCACCGCTCTCTCTCTCTCTCTCTAAAAACAACCCCTCTCACTCTAAAATAAATTTTCACACCTGTATATTATATACACAGATCGCAAATGGGTTCGATTTCGTGAAAAGATTGGAGGAGGAATTGAGGAAGATCGACGCGTGTAAACGCGAGCTTCCTCTCTGCATGACTTTATTGACCGATGGTTGGTTTTGGATTTTCTTTCCTTTATTATGCCATTTTTTTGGAAATAGATTTTGGTTTTTGGGATGGGCTTGGATTTATGAGGTTTCGGATAGCAGGCTTATTTTTATTTATTAATTTGGAACTAAATGATACAATATCGGAGATTGATTCTTGGGTGGGTTTTGATTATTTTTTTTCTGTGGGTATTTGTTCTTATACATATGAAAATCCTCTGCTGGGAATGGGTTTTTGGATTCCTGACATGGGTTTTAGATTTTGAACATGTTGATCGATAAAGTTCTGATATTTTGACATTTTTCTCTTTTATTTGTGCGCGTGCGTTTTTGTAGCAATTCGAGCTCTGAAGGAGGAGTCAATACAATGCACTGCGCCAAATGAGGCTCAACCACTGTTGGAGGAGTTCATACCACCGAAAAAAGATTGTGATTGAAGTGAAGAAACCAAGAAAGAAAAAGACTACGGGGATAAGAAGAATTGGATAAGCCCATTTCAGCTCTGAAACACTGATGAACATCCCTCTATTGATTGCACAAAACATAACGCCAAATCAAAAACGAAGGTATAAAGAAAAAAGATCACTACTTTATGTCTTCGTAGACCATGAAAGTCCATGGGACTTCACCAAAATTTAATTGTCAATTACGAGACAATCTGATGGAAATACTCTGTGGGAATTGATGTTTTATGTGGTTATGGCAGGGAGCGAGAAAGCGAGTGAATTGGAAGTGAGAACCCATTCCAGTCTTGTGAAAACGGGGAGGGGTGGGATTTACGCCATTCAAGGCATATTTAGGTTATCCCATTGCATGCAAGGAAGAAAGGGAGGAATTTCCAGTTTTTGGGCTTTTGCTTCTCACTCTGGGGATCAAGGATTCGAGGGAAGAATTCAATTCTAACTGTTCGAGAAATGGCTGTAGCAAGTCAGTTTCCTCCTCTGCTCCTACTGCAAATATACGGAGTGTGACACAGCATTCTCAGCTTCAGTCGCCGAAATCAAAACGATTCGTTTAATTAAATTAGTCCATGTCAGCTAGGTCGGTGCACTTCGGTGCACAAATTCGCCTGCAAGAATCATTTTCCGTTCACAAATGTAGGCTTTTGTCGGTTAGGCCAAATTGCCAACCACCCACAGCACCACATCAAAATCCGCTTTAGAATTAGATTTAGAACAATAATTTATAATTACGCTCTCTCTCTCTCTCTCTCTCTCTCTCTCTCTCTCTCGCTAGTCGTTACAACCGAAGCTACTGCCTTGCCTTTACCCTTCCATCCTCATCATTCTTAAAAATGATAATAAATCGTTCCATTCGCTAAATCAAATCTCATTTTCGATCCTTAAAATTCACATTCCCCTTTGAATTCCGCAATGGCCACTCCTTCTCCCATTAAATTGAAGCAATCTTCACCAAAATCCGCCTCCCACACTCTTACCAGTACCACCTCCTCGTCCTCCGCCCACGACGCCCGCCTCCTCGTTCGCGAAACGTTGCGTATCAGCGCCAATCTCGCTTCTTCTCCTCCCGATTCCTCCCCTCACCCGCCTTCTTCATATTCTTCTTTGCTCCATTCATCGGATAATCTCGGCCTGCTGCAGGACGACTTTGTGAATTCCAGCCTCAGGTTCATTTGCTGCGAGGAAATCGACGGCCGCAGATGGAACTACTTGGCCGAAAAGGACGCATCCGGAAGCTTCAAGAAAGGCTCCATTCGCGCCCGCCTTTCTTACACTCCTCAAGCTTCCCCCATTGAAGTGCGTCCTATTATTTATACTTCCAGTCTTCATAATTTCCCCCCTGTTTATGTTATTATTTGTTTTCATAAATAACTTGAACTAGTTACCGCTCCATACCGATCAAGGTATGATTTTTGAGCCTATGCATCACACCGAACTCATTAGAATTTCAATTTTACTATATTTTTGCTATAAGTTTTATTTTGCACCAGTTGTATATTTTCTTCCATTTTTCACTGATTACGGCACTTGCAGTTGACCTTTGTTGATCTGCTTTACAACATCAACCTAAAGCTACAAAATTTTATTGTTGAAAACAATCCGACCGATTGGTTGAATTTATCAATACTTATTTAAGACCTATTTTACAACTTAAATCTAGCGCGTTGTACTTCCGTATATATCTACGCACATATATCTGAACATTTTCATCCCCTGTTTAGACATAATTGGATATTCGTTGAGATTTTTCCTTAACCAGTTTTGGTGTAGGACTAGAACTTGCCATGCTTATTAAACGCATTGAAATGGAACTTTGTTCCGTAATGTTGAATACGGGGGCATTGAATACACGATTATAGGATTCGTTAAAGATATTGTCTATTGGATTTTTTGTGCAGGAGTTGATGTCGTTCGTAAGATCCTATGTCCTTCCAGAAGGTTTCCCTGATAGTGTTACTCCTTCGTACGTCCCATATATGACATGGAGGGCTTTGAAGGTAGTTATTGCACTTCTTTCATTGACTACTGTCAGAAAGGTGGGCCTTTTAAGGGAAATGATCACCAGTAGTGAATAAAAAGAGTAACTAGGATCGAATACTTTTGGTGCTCCTAAATGCTATATTCAATGTTTAACTTATTTGTTGTAGCATTTTTTTGGTGGAGCAATGGGTGTTTTTACAACGCAAACGCTTTTGAGTTCAGTTGGGGTCTCTAGAAGAGCAACGCCTGGAGCTGTTGCCATAAACTGGATTCTCAAGGTGAGGATGATATTTACACATTTCACAAAATAAGATATGTTTTTCAAATAGTTTTCTGGTATCCTTGTTTTGCAAGATCATATGGGTGATGAAGATTGAAGTCCATTTGTAAATATAGTAGTTCAAACTAACTTAAATGGCATGTTGCCATTGGATGTATGCCTTCACATATAGTATGTTCACATGTTAGATGGTTTTTTCAAATTTATAAATAAAATCTAATTTGTGCACAAGTCCATCTATTGAAGCGAAACAAGAAGTCGAGGTGTTGGAGAATATGTCTTTATGCCATTTTAACTAAGGGCATCTCAATATCACATCTCATGCTCTCAGTGAACTATATTTATTAGTTTTAGTGGAATGTATCTGGTGTCCAGTTTGCACGTGCAATGAAGACCTCTTCCTGCACAAGTTATAGGTGTTTAATAAATGAACTCATGAGAATGAGAATAACTCAATGAATAAACATCAAGGAAACATATGATCACTTAGGACTTGGAGGATACACAATACCATTACATCTTCTTGGTATCCTACCCAAATATTTGAAATACTTTGCTTAGTCAAGTAGCCAACTCCACATTGGTTCCATAGCTGTGTTCAAGGAATTGAAGCACTACCTCTCTCATGGAAAAAACTATTTTATTAGAACATCTCTAAGAGAACATATGGGAGGTTATTTCCCCTTATGAATAGCTGCCGTTCTCTTAATATGACAATTTTTATTGTCATCTGGAGTCTTCGGTTCGGTCTTTAATTGCCGAGGTGCTACATGTAGTTTTCAGTTTGGATGATAAGAGATGATATCATCTCTATTGCACTTCATGCACTGGTGGTAGGCGTCCAACTAAATGGTGTGTGCTGCTCATACTTGAAATCTGAATTTGTTGAATTGAGTGCCTACAGGTTTCTATTATTTAGACTACTTTTTATTTTTCCTTTGTTTATGTGCCGTTCTACCATTAGAAATATGTATGAATATAGATTGAAAAATTGATATACTATGTCAATTTTCATTTGTTTATTCTCAAGTTTTTAACTTGAAGTGTTGTGCTCTACCACTTCCAAAAATAATTGACGAGAAATGATTTGTACAAGCCCCAATTAGACAAGCCCTATACAAGCCCTTGCAAAAAAGTGGACCCACCTAAAAAGATTGTAAAAAAAACTATTCTTTATTAGTGGGACCCACGTTTTTACAAAAGGGCTTGTATGGGGCTTGTCTATTTGAGGCTTGTACCTATCATTACTCATAATTTACATAGCTAGGTTGCGAATTATAAACAACCTTGTTCTCAATACTACATGTGATTTAGACTAATGCTGACATCCAATTGGAGCTAAGTAGATTTAGTGGGAAGAAGAAAGAGCTCTCTCCTAAGTGAAATTTAGTTCCTTGTCTTGCTTTAGTTCATTGTTTTTCGGCCCTTCTCATTCATATTGAGTGTGGTCTTTTTAATAAAATGGTGAACATATTTTCACAATGTTAAATTATCTGTAGGATGGTGCTGGTCGCGTTGGAAAAATGCTTTTTGCCCGCCAAGGAAAGAAGTTTGATTATGACCTAAAACAGGTTTAATTAATTCATTGCTGTTCTGCTCACTTTGGCAGTCAAATTCCAACCTGACATATCCCAGCTTTTAAGGCCATATATCTGAAATTAATGTTGTGTTACAGCTGCGATTTGCGGGTGATCTTCTTATGGAAGTGGGCGCTGCTGTGGAGTTGGCGACTTCAGCTGTGCCACACCTGTTTCTTCCTTTGGCTTGTGCTGCTAATGTGGCGAAGGTTTTGCTAGTTTTTTCATGAAGCTATCTATTGTGTTCATATCATTTCTGTACTCTCATATTCCGTACTCTTTGCTTGTAGAATGTTGCTGCTGTAACCTCAACATCAACTCGCACACCAATTTACAAAGCCTTTGCTAAAGGAGAAAACATTGGGGATGTCACTGCTAAAGGAGAATGTGTTGGAAATATTGCAGATCTAGTATGCTTATCAAACTTCCTTCTCCATTTTTCCAGATAATATCTATAATACTAGGACTGTAATATGGGTCTACCGAATGAAGTTGTGGGGCTCGGAACACTGTTTTTTCTCTCTCTCTGCAGAAATTTATTTTTCCATCTGCATGGTCTCTTACTGGTTTTCTGAAGTATCTAATTGTTGGCAGCCATAGCCTTTATGAGGGATGCTACTCATCATCTAACACCACACACTTTACATATTTTAATATTATTTTTTATTTTTATTTTATTTTATTCTTGTTAAACTAATTGAGTTCTTCTTCTTATTATCCATACACCACATATTTGTTATAGGAAAAATGAAAAAAATTAAAATTGGTGTGGTATGTGGTGTGTGAGGATGATAAGTAGAATTATTCATTATATATTTAATGTGTCAAAATCTCAGATAAGAGTGTTGAAAGTATTAACTGACTATCTGGAACCAAAAAGTGCATCTGTCAAATAGTTCTAATTGGATTGCTTTTTAACAGAATGTATTTTGAGTCTGAATTTCAGTTATATCCTTGGAATATATTTGTATAGGATTAGGTTCAGGTTATATATCATGCAAGTCTTTAATAACATCACACCACTTAATGACTTTTAATTGGATTATTGGTTTGATCTCCACAACTAGGTTAATTTTCTTTGTGCTTAATACATGCTAAATTTCGTGTCAAACAAATCTCAAAAACTTTTAATTCATAAACTCATATAATTTGTTGAGCTTTTTTTTTTTAGTTATTAGCTATATATAAATAATTAAAAAAAATCTTGTTGCTGATTCACTTTTCAATGGAAAGCTGTAAAAAGTGGGCCTCTATCATGTTTGCTGTCAGTCTTTTCCAATTTTTTCCCTCCATAGTTACAGTAGTTTTTTTTTTAAAAGCCTCGATTATAAAAACTTTCTTATGCATGATATAATTCATCTGAAATTGATGTGGGTGAATATTTTGTATTGGGAAGCTGGGAACTGGGCTGAGCATAATGATCTCAAAAAGAAACCCATCCTTGGTCACTACATTTGCCTTACTTTCGTGCGGATATGTACTCAGCTCTTACCAAGAGGTGAGATTGTGTATAAATAACGCATTTGTTTAGCATTCTTCCCTGCCTCTTTCATTTGTGGATGTTAATTTAGCCATGTGTATTGCATCTATGTTTTCCTTCAGGTTAAATCTGTAGTGTTGCACACATTGAACCGAGCCAGATTCACTGTGGCAGTAGATTCCTTCCTTAAGACAGGTACTAAAGTCACCATAAGTGGTTTACTGTGGATCCACAATTTTTCCTTCCCTTTCTTTTTAACTCTCTGATGTTCATTTCATTATTTTCTAAATGAGTTGTAGTAATTCCCTATATGAGCACGAGAAGTGTATTTTATGATTTAATGGCTTGATCATGCTTTTATTTTTCCCCATTTGCAGGAAGAGTTCCCTCATTGCAGGAGGGGAATATGAACGAAAACATATTCAGTTTTCCGTGGTTGAAAGATGGGCCTATTGTTCTTGGTATGTGTAAAGAATTGATATTGCAAGATTTTGCTCTTGATTATGGCCCTCTTGTTCCTGGGAGGTCAATCTGAAGTTTTGTCCAACTGTTTGGCAGGACCAAGTTTCAGGGATGCATTCCAAGACCCAGGTGCATATCTTGCCATAGAGCCTCTTTTTGAGGTATGCCCCTTTTTGTGAAGAATAATTTCAATCATTCTCTCTCATGGATTGAGCAGTATTTTTTTTTTATTTTTTAATTTGCCTTGTGTCTCTCTTGTATATATTTATTATCTCCTCTTGATCGGAGACAGAAAGAGAGATACATTGTGACGTATAATTCTTCAAAGGGTAAAATATATGCATTGCTTAAAGATCAGGCAAAGTCGGATGACATTCTGAAAGCAGCATTTCATGTAAGATATATTGACTTATATTTTCTTTTTCTTTTTCTTTTTGTGTAACTGTTTCATTAACCATAAGTCTTTTTTTCATATATTTTTGGTTTAAGATGCATTCACCTTGTCTAACAGGCTCACATGCTTCTGCATTTTATACAAGAATCAAATAAGAGTCATCTTTCTGCACGGAAGCAGAGTGAGTATGGCTATTCAGATATTGTGTCCCCAACGACAGATCTTGAGGCTAATGTTGTAGAGTCATGTAAGATGGTCTCAGCCTCTTATGGGATTTTCAAGAGCAAAGCTGCGGAGCAGGTACGTGGAAATCAGCCTATCTTTTTCTTTTTCCTCTGAGAGAATGTGCAACAATGTTTAGTTTTAGCTCTTCTTATGCATCCTTTGCCTGACACATGAGCTTTTAAAGTGGTTGGCTTACCAGTTCATTAAAATTTACAAATATGAGAAATTTACCTGCTTGTATCCTGAAAGCGATGCTGGTTAGCAAACTCATGTGCTATTAATTAAAAACTATAAAACATAAGGTGTTTAATAAGCCTGCTTCTGGACATTTCCAGCTAAATGTGCTTAGTATGTAATGTAAAGTGAAGGGGAAAATACTGTAGAGAAATGCTGAATCACCCTCCATCCAGGAAGTCTGAGTCACCCTCCATCCTGGAAGGACTGAGACTCCTAATCTGTAACGTCCCAATGGAAGGCCCAAGTCACATGACTTATACTCCAAAATGACTAGTCAATGATATAATTGGAGTTCTATTGGAACATTATAAAGAGCAATAACTTATCCTCCCCAAGCAATGTGGGTAGGACTGTGTAAAAATAAAAAAATCTGAGTTTGAGTCCGAGTCCGATTTTGCTCCGACTCTGCACCGTTGAAGTCAGGATTCCAACAAAATGGAGTTGGAGTCAGATTTTCTTTGGATTTTCGAGTCGGAGTCGGAGGTGTTGTCTAACCGACTTCGACTTTATCCTCCGATTCTAACTTTACCCTCCGATTCCAACTCCCATATTATACATATGTTATTAAAATATGTATTAATTATATATTGATCATATATACTAGTGTAGTTATATAGTTATATAACTAGAACTTATATAGTTAAATTCAATAATATACTAGTATGAGCTAATGCTTATAAAATAATATACTTATACTATAATATAAATAGACTACTAGTTTTATGTATGTAAACATCATAGTATTATACATAATCAAGTATAGAAATAAGTTAGACACTAGTATAAAAATAATTATAATATAATAAGTTAATAATGCATAATACTATAACATGCTAACATGTAATTAGACACTATAGTATAAGCCTAATATAGAAATAAATTAGATACTAGTATAGAAATAAGTCTAATATAATAAGTTAATAACACATAATACTAATTTACGAGAATAAAAACAAGTAATTAGACATTAGAAATAAATCTAGTATAGAAATAAGTTATAAGTTAGACACTAGTATAATATAATAACATAATACTATTTTTTTTAATTTTTCAGGTTTGCATAGCATATGAAATATTTTTAGTTATATTTTTGGTTTTTTCATATCTAAAATTTGTTTTTGTTTTTTTGGTAATGTTTTTGAAACTTGAAAGCCCAGAAAAAAATGAAACCCAAATCCAACTTTGTAACACCCCGTACCCGTAGGGTAGAAATGTTACTAATATTCATAACAAAAAGTCCCGTAAAGAGATTCATAACCTGAATTGCCTCATTTATTGAAAAAAATCAAAAACTGGATGAACATAATTGTTTTGAAAAACTGAACATAAAGTAAAAGAACCTAAACCAATCCTTGCGAAAAACATAAAAGAAATTTAATTATTGTGT
>QEOT01002661.1:12680-30346 GCA_003123785.1 Pterocarya stenoptera
AAGTAAAATGAAAGAGAAATATAAATAATAATAAATATTTACAGAATAAACAATACCTGCAAAATGTAATGGATTAATGTAGCAAATTGTATTTTAGATTTTCTTTACATAATCTGATGGAACTCTTTTTCTGAGTAACTATTTAAATAATTTACATTTCTTGTATTATATATAAGCCATTGAGAATGTTCTTAAGAGGTTAGTTTTACAAATTTTTGAAACTGTCTCATCTTATCTAATCTTAATATCCAAACATCATTTAAATATAAATATTTTTTAATTTCAAAATTTTAACTTTTGATCGAAGCATATTATAATTTTTTTAAATTTCTAAACAAAATACAAAAAATAATTTTAACTTTTTCAAATCTCAAAATAAAAATTATATTCTAACTCTATTTTAATTTTAGAATTTTTTTTATTCAATTTTTTCTCTCTCAATTTTTAAAATCTCATAGAAACCTTAATTCAAACCATTTCACTATTATTATTTTTATCTTATCTCATCTAATCTATAAAACCAAACGAGACCTAACACGTTTGAATATAATGTATTTTTACCCGTATGAAATCATCTCAGTTTTTTACGTTTGAAAAATTCTATTCATCATTCTCACACCATATATATTTTTTAATTATTTTTATTTATTTCTCTTACTAAATGTGTGATGTAGGGATGATGAGAAAAAAAATCTATTAATTTAATGAGAATAAAACTCAAAATATTAAAAATAATAAAAATAAATGTGGTGTGTGTGTTTAAAAATGATGAGTAGTTTTATCTAGCTGTCCAAACCTCTCCTATTTATTTAATATGAAGTTAATAAATTTGATTAGCGTTTAAAACGTGATTCTAAAAATACTTAATAATCGAAAAAGTAAATTAACTACTCTAATATTATGCTGTAGAGAAAATAAAAGTAAAGTGATAATCTATTAATTCCTTTTATATTTTATGAAAAGGTGATGCTAATATTAAATAATTGAAGTGTTATTATATAATTAAATATAATTTAAAATATAACTGAATAAGTTTAATTAAAAATATAAATTTTGAGCAAGTAGATCGTGATTCATGATCCTGCTTAGCGGAAACGAGGCACCCATTTTTTTTAATTGTTATTATTGACATTTGATATTCGGGACAAAAATCTCGATAGAAGTTTTGCAGAAACAAAAGTTGAGAATAATCTAATAAAAACTCCGTTAAAAGCTGCAATTCCACGCGACGGCCTGATCTGGTTACGTTCTGGGCAGTTAGGACAGTGGAATTCGTAACGTTGTCTAATGCCTATTGTTGAGATAGATAAAATAAAATAAAAGTTAAAAAGTTATATAAAATATTATTAAAATATTATATTTATTTTTATTTAAAAAATTTTTTAAAAATATTTATTTATTATATTTTATATAAAAATTTTAAAAAATTATAATTATTATATAAGATAAGATTCTCCTCTATATACCAAATAAAAAATGGCCTCATTACTTGGAAAATGAACCACTTACATAGAGGAGGGGCCAATTTCATGATATGAAAATTTATATTTAATCGTTAGTGACATGGTTGCATTGATTATTTTAAAAATAAATTATAAAATAATTATAAATAATTGTAAATGTATTATTATTCTAAAAATAATATTATATGAACTTACAATTTTATTTATATTTTTATTTATAAGACTTATTTTATTAATTTATTTTTAATTTTATAATTTTTAACGAATTAATAAATGATATGTAGATAAATAATTTTTTTTATTTATCTTAAATATATTTAACATTTTTCTTTTATTTTATTTTACTTTTACCATCGTTCCAGATTTCCAATCACAATAAAATAGGACCCGATAGGTGTCTTGGAGAATTAACTGAGTCCACGTGTCCCCTTCAAGATTTTGAGACGAGAAAGAAGACAAGGAAGATTAAAAATCAAGGCAAATGACTGATCGTTCGTCGGAAGGACTCAATCAGATTCAGGCTTCGTTTAGTTGTTAAATTTATCTCAACTTAATTCAATTCAGTTTAATTTTAAATTAACTCTAACATATAAATAATCAACCTTCAAATTACTAAATTTATCTCAACTCAAAATCTTTTTATATATAAGACTTACAACCTTTTTTTAATTCAATACTTCTTTATACGTAGGACCCACAACCTTTTTTAACTTCTTATAAATACATTTAAATTTATCTTAACATTCAGACACGTTTAAACTGATCTTAGGTGGATCTACAAAATTTACTCTACTATTTCAACTCACTATTATTTATAAAGAACTCAGTTCAACTTAACTCAACATCCAAACAGAGCCTCAATCATTCCATTGGTCGGCAAAAATATTCCAAAGAGCTAGATGGTGGAAAATATTTTCAGACGTTTGTCTATTCTGAAAGGGAACATGACCTTTTGCATAGAATAATTTTACTCTTCATTTTTATATTACATGTTATATATAATTTTTTTTAATAAGTATGTGACGTAGAAATGATAAATATAAGAACTCAATTAGTTTATTCAAAATAAAAAATTAAAAAGAATTAAAACATATATAATTTGTAGCATATGATGGATGATGTGTAGCAAAGCCTTTTTGCACATGTATTACCATCTGCATTTTCATTTAACCAACACAACTTCCTTCTAACTTTGTTGATGTTGTATTTCACAGCTCAAGCAACACCGCGAGGCCCAAGCTTCTTGTCGCCTGCAACAAAGAGGAGAGAAGACTCTGGTGACTTCTAGGGTTACTCCGATATCAAAGTTAGTGACAGTTCTATGAAGAAGGTGCAGAAAATACAGAATGAACAAAGAGTATGAGTGTTCGAGCTCCCGTAAAAGGGATGACTCTTATTTATTCCTAATCTGTATTCCGTTACCCAAGGGGATCATGGTGTGTCAGGTGTCAGACCTGCTGCCACTCATTTTCTTGTCGACCACAATGTCAATCTGCAGTCTAGGCAGTTGGGGAAGATCGTGCGCCATACTAGGTCTGTCCTGCAGCCACCCTCCTGCTAGTATGGGGTGGTTATCGTGGGTGAGCCATTCTTTGCACGTGAGACGTGCCGTTGCGTGCTGGGTCCTTGACACAAGCATTGATTGCCACCGTCCGCGTGTAGTCGAACCCCTAGCCTGATGCTTTGTGATATGGCTCGGTAAGTTGCTGATCTTGGGACACTCTACTTGGTTCCTCTGACCTCGTGTCGCAAGGCCTTCCGAGTTGGAGATGCCGATCCCTGGTCCCATGGCCCAAGGGGCTGGGCCCCTCTCAGTTTTGTCCTTCTTGGGCTTAGGTCCCCTCTTAACTTTGTCCTTCTTGGGCTTAGGTCTTCCATATACAGGTTCAACGGGTCGTCTTTCCTAGGCCTGGGCCCAGGCCCTTCTGGGAAGGGCCATCCCTCACAAACTTCATTATATTATTTTTCAGAATTTCTTTTGTTTTTCATTTTCATTCCTTTTATGTCTTTAGTGGGTCTCCTAGCTTGAAGGGTCCTATAATTGATGGATGGATGGATGCAAATTTTCATTAGACATGGTGAGGGGCAAGTTGGAGTGTGTTTTATTGAGAGAAATGATAATTGTAGTCGTGAGTGCGTAAGCGTCTCATAATTATTTTAAAAAAAAGTGAATAAATTAGACTCACATGAAAAAAATTTAATTTTTTAATAGTAGATCTCACTTTTTTCAAGACGACTATATGATGTTTGCGCACTCCATAACTGTTCATATCATTACTCATTGCTAAAATCTGTAAATCTTTTTAATATATTACAAAACACGAGTATATACAGTTGTGCTGCAAAATTTGTCTTGTTCACAGGAAGAGGAATCACACTATCATTGAGCAAAGAGGAGTAGATGGAGTGATCTTGATCATGTTTTTGGGAGATCAGGTTGGATCAAAAGCCCACAAACCGGCCGACCGCTTGGAAATGAATCAAAAGTCCAAACTACTGTTTATTAATGTTGGAAGACATTTGTTACCAACCAATGCAAGTTGCAGATCACTCTGCAAAAACAATGCTCCATCTATTCCTCCTCCATTTGCATGCAAGAAAAATGTGACAAAATTCTTGTGTCAAGACAGAGTGAGAGGAAGGAGTTTTTACCTGCATTTTCTGTTAAATAAATACTGTTGAGAACCCCCAAATGATTGAACTTTAACTTTACTTTTTTGTGTTTTGTATAAACTCCAAAGACTTCGATATTGTGACATGGTATGGTCGACATCTACATATTCTAGTTGAAATCTTATGACTTCAATTTTCAGGGACCTTTTATCCATACACTTGTTTTGATATATTATTGTATATATGGAGCTGTCTGTAAAACACACTCTTATTGATGGGATTCTGCAGGCTGGAGCACCTTTAATTAGGATCATGCAAGAATGTTACTGTGCCTAATCCAAGCCCAGCATCCAACACTGCATGAGGAAACTTTACTGGATCTGTTCATGGGTTCTCAAGATCGGCTTCAATCGTCCATTCTCCACGTTGCTGGATTCTTTGCTTGTTTTCTTGAGGAGAGGCATAGTGTATTAGAACATATATTTTATAGTCAAAACAAGCATACTGCATCCCTGGCTTATTCAGTTGAAGGTAAAAAATGCATGCTAGTGTTTCATAATTTGATTGTAAAGGAAGGGCTTTCCAGATTCTCGTATTCAGGAGAAAACATAAGGGGGTTGGACAGAGAGCTAATGCAATTTCTAGCCCCTTGGAAATGGAACTAAACCAGAGCTCCTCTGAGTTATTGGGAGGGGAGATAATACCATTACCCAACTTTGAATCAGGCTTCAGTATGTCAACACAGGAAATCAGATCCAAAGATACATTTATTGGCAAAGTTCCTGATTGGCTTCGGGATATACTGAAAATGGGCTTGGAGCAAAACCATGTCACACACAGAAAGCCAGATGAATTACTTGAGGATATTAGAGCAGCTTTGGCACATATCAATCCTCCAAACCACATTGATTTTGTTGATGCATCAAACGCCACACTCATAAGCAGCTACATCTTGGGGAAACCATCAAATAAATCTTTAGTGATGGCTTCATCTGATGGTGGTGTCTCGTTGACAGAAAAGACCAACACGCAGTTGCAGTTAAATCTTAGCAATCCAATAGGAAAAATAATTGAGCTTATTGAAGGGATCGGTCTGCCATCTCTGGACTACAATAATCCTGAGACCTTGGCCAGGATGAAAATATGATCACATACAAGAATTCAGAAATACCCGCAGGGTGCATGGTCGGGGTTTTCCAGTGGAAAACTTCTGAACTCAGTGCTGTTTTAAAGCAATTTGTTCATACTTGTGATGATCCGTTGAATGGAAAGGCAAATATAGACAAATTTGCGCAAGAATTAACTACTGCTTTAGACTGGATTATGAAGCATTGCTTTTCCCCACAAGATGTTTCAAACATGAAGGAGGCGATTATCAAGAATTTTGACTGGAATAAATCAAGAAGCGAGAGTGAAGCAGAAGTTGGAAGGATCAGTCATTTTTCTGAAGCAGGACGTGTTCCAAGAGAACAATGATCATATTTTCTGATGACTGCCACTTCAAGTGGAAATTGTCTTCAGATGGAAGAACTTCAGTCTACTCTGATGGCAGAAAATAGGAAATCTAGAGGTGAATTGATGAATTTGAAGTCCGCAAAGAAAGGCTTGGGAGGAAGGCTTCAGTCAGCTACTGATAAGAGGGAACCCCTGATGAATCAGCTCCTCCAATCTGAGAAAACCATTAAGTGCTTGCAAGCAGAGTTCGAAACCGTAAAAGAATCAAAAGGAAAAACTGAGATTCAAATAAAAAATCAGAAGTTGATGAATGAAGATCCTGATAGACAGCTTACAGTGGCCGGAGTGGAATTAAATGAAGCTCAGGAGACGTTTTCATCCTTAGAAGTGGAGGAGGACGATAAAAATAACTCTTGTGAAGAATTAGAGGCCACATGCCTTGAACAGCAGCTCCACTTGGGAGGTAATAAAATAAATATATATGATTTTACTCTTTTTTTCTTAAGTAATGTTTACTTCTAGTTATCTGCATTATTGATTATCGAGGTTTCTCTGGTATCTGATACATGTTCATCATTACAAAGAAGGAAAGCCCCAACAATGACCTCAATCTGGAAGAGAAGCATTTTCGGGCTGTATGTTCATAGTCTTTTTTTTTTTTTAATTTTCATATTGTCTTACCGGATGTACTTTAATTTTGGGTGAAATACTCCATGTTTTGTGTTTTTGCTGCTTTAGAATCTGATAAATTTGATGATAAATGAAGCTGCTCACTATAAATGGAGACTTTGAAAGCATATATACTTAATTTTCTAACACCTGCTATGTAAAATGGCTGCTTTAATTACTCTCCTTTTCTTGTTGCAAAGATAGAAAATATTGCAGACTATAAAAATTGCGTTTTTTTAATAATAAATAAATAAATGTGCTTCTCCACAGAAGCAAAAATGAATGAACCTGATCAATGATGTATTTTTCTTTACTATGTATGATACCTTGCATGGGAAATTAGGAGAATACAACCAATAAATCCTTAGTATGGACATTAAAGTGATTTACTCAAATTTCATTTCTCCACATGAAAAAATCATCATAGAAAATCACCAGAAATCTTTCTCATGTACTAGGTTTCTGTGCACCCCCACCCCCCGGTGTGTTTTGAATAACACAGGAATAGCGATTGGTGAAAACGTTGACCCCATGTTGAAAACAAAAGACAAGCAAAATAAATTTATTATAATATGTATAATATCACTATTACTAGCGCTTAGTTTGCATCTTACAGATTACTTGGTAGTGAATTGCTGTTGATCAATCTTGCAGGGTTGGGAGATTACAGCTGCTTCAGAAAAGTTGGCAGAGTGCCAGGAGACTATCCTAAACCTTGGAAAGCAGTTGAAGGCATTGGCTGCACCAAAGGAAGCACTCCTTTTTGACAAGGTCATAGCTAACCCCACTGACACAGTTACCGCCACCACAGTTCCAACGCCATCCCCAGCTCCCAAGGACAAAATCATGTACCAGCAATCCTCTCTACTAGATCAGTTGCTGGCAAAGGATGATGCTAAAGCTCCGAAGATCAAACAAATAAATGGCAATTGCACTGGGAAAGTTAACGAGATTATTGTTTTAAATGGGATAAAACACGAGGATGAGAATGCTTCAGCTAGTTCTCTGGCTATTGGGCCTAGAAAGAAACGAGGAGGTCTCAGTTTGTGGAGAAAGCTGTTATGGAGAAAGAAGAAGGGTAATAGCAAGAAACCATCTCTCCTCTGTGCCCCGTGACAAACATCATATAGTAATCATGCAGTGATGGCAAACTTATTGCTCAGGGTTCCTTTTTTGTTTTCTTTTTAAAGTGGTTTGGTTTGTTGGGGGTGAAAGTGGGAGACAATAAGGACTCGTTTGGATCCCAAACTGAGTTAAGTATCCTCTACTTTTTAAAACTCATTTAACCATCCAAACATCCCACTTGACTGTATCATTTCGTGAATTCGATGAATTCATTTCCTGTAGATGGAAATGACTAGAGGTTGAAAAAGATTACTTTTTACCAAACCGTTGCTGTCAACTCTCTCTTTCTGCTGACAAACACTGATTTCCCTTCTTTTTTTTTTTTTTTTCTTTTTTTGCTATCATCTCTCTATCTTGGTTTGTGCGGGGGACAACATTTTTTTTTCATAAAAATTCAGGTCAACAGTGGTGGGTCCCAATTATTTTAAATTTTTTTTAATATATATCTAAACTCATCTTAATATCCAAATATATACAAACTCATTTAAGTAGATCTTACAAAACTCACTCAACCATCTCAACTCTTTACTATTTATAAAAAATTAAACTCAACTGAACTCAGCTCAACATCCAAACGCAACCTAAGTCTTGGTTTTATTAGTCGTGTCAGAGAGAGAGAGTGTGTGTGTTTTGCAAGTGAATATAATGTATGTAGAGATTGTCTTTCGGTCTATGCCTAAAGACAATGAATAGAAGAAATCATGTTTGGATGTTTGGACAATCTCAAAATTTTGTGAATATTAGTAAAAGAATCATGCTAGAACCATTGTTGGGAGCTATCGCTGGCTCTAGCATGTGTTTTTTTATGTGTTTTTTTTTAGTTCCTTTTTATATAGATTTTTTTTTACAATTTTAAATATTTAAAAAAAAATTCACAATATATCATTTTTTTATTTTACTTCATGATTAAGAAATTATATTTTAATGATTTCTTTTTACTTTATGATTAAGGAATTATTTTTTAATAACGTTATAAATTTATTTTATTTTTTTTAAATATTTAAAAGTATTAAAAAAATCTATGTAAAAAATAACTGAAAAAATAAACATATGAAAAACACATGCTAGAGCCAGTGGCAGCGGGAGCTACCAACGATGGCTCTAGCAGTACTCTTAGTAAAATAGTTTGAGGAAAAATATTTTATTGGATTTTGAGGGATGAGAGAAAAAAAATTGAATAAAAATATTTTTTAAAATAAGAATTGCCTTGGAGTATGTGAATGTGACTAGATAACGTATAAATAATTTTTATTTTAAATAAAAAAATGTATTATTTTAATAGTATCTCTCTCGCAAATTGGATTCTCTGTTTGAATGAATAGAATGTAACAGTGATGTTATTAGGGGTGAGCACCGACTTAGTCGAAGTGAGATTCTCCTAAATCTGACTCCGACTCAGACTTTGTCAGAGTTCAAATCCAAACTCCGATCCCGACTTCTGTAGGTTCCGATCTGACTTCGACTTTACTTGTTGGAGCAGAGTCGAATGACTCGGATTTAGACTTTCAGCTTTGAGTTTCTTTTTTTTTTTAATTTCATATTTAGCTCATTTAAAAAAGAATTTTTTGTGAGCTTTCAAATTTTAATTTTTCAAAAAAATTAAAAACTAAAATTACAACATTTCCTACTAATTTACTTTTATACTAATATTTAACTTATTTTTATACTAGACTTATACAATAGTGTTACATGTTATTATTTTATACTGGTGTCTAACTTATTTCTACACTAGACTTATTTCTAGTGTCTAATCCCATGTTATTATATTTTAGTAAATTAATGTGTTATTAACTTATTATACTAGACTTATTTAAATACTAGTGTCTAAGTTATTTCTATACTTGATTATGTATGCTAGTAATACTATGATGTTTAAATATACTAAACTACCATTAGTCTATTTATATTATAGTATAATTATATTATTTTATAATAATTAGCTCATACTAATATATTATTGAATGTAGCTATATAATTTCTAGTTATATAATTATACTAGTATATATGATAAATATATAGTTAAATGCATATTTTTATAACATATATACAATATCAGAGTAGGAGTTAGAGTCGGAATGGAACTATATTCACAGTTGAATTTTCAGATTTTTACACCACCCTAATAACAGCAATCAAAATAAAAAGAAATTGGCAAGATTTTCAAACAGAAAATAAACACAATCTCAACTATATTTTTATTATTTTTATTGTTCTACTTACCCATCTCTCTGTTCTTTGTCCTTTCTACATACCCATCGCTGCTTCCAGGTTTTCAAGCCATTCTCTAGGGGGAGGGGGGTTGGAGCTTCAGCTCCTCCTACCTCCCTCCCTCGCCAGACTCAACTTTTGCTCAGGTTTGTTTTTTTCCTGTTTTTTACCTAGCTTTTATCTGTTAGTATTGAAACTAGATAATCTGCTTCTTTCCAGCGAGCAAAGTCCGACACGCACCCTACCATTAGCCTCCCCAGGCATCGATCTTCAAGAAGGCAGAAGATTCTTGTCCATTTGAGCGGCGCGTAAGCCTCATGCGAGACTTATGCCGTGCGTGAGTTTCACTCACTGCCGCTTCTGGGAAAGTTATTTGCCGTCACGTGCAGTACCGGCTAGATCAGTGGCATCAACTCTTCGAAACCCAAGCTTCCAATCATCTCCAAGTGTGGCGCGTGTTCTGCACGCGCCGTCACAAACAGTGGTGGCCCTTCGCCAGTGATTCATCTCAATTTCTGATTGCTTTCTTATGTTCCCGTTTTTTCTAACTAAAGATCGAGTAAAAGTGGATGAAGTTCTTTTCAGCTAGTCCAAACCAACATGTTGCAGCACACATCTTTTTAATACGGCTTCTAGCTATAATTTTATAATCTGTTCTGCAAAATGTGTAAAAATCGTCACCAAGCAGTCTCCCTTTGTAAGAATTGGGTGGGAGCCTTTTATTCCGAAACTTACTTTTTATTTTTATTTTCTGTGTTATAATATATTGGTTTTGGAAAGACTATAGGGACTCCCATCCCAAATTTATATCTTGTAACTGTGAGTTTATTTATCAATGCTTTATTTGTGAAGAAAAAAAAATCTCAAAAGAAGTACTAAAAAACAAGTGGGAAATAGACCAGGGTGCCAAGTATACCTTTACAAAAAGGCTGCTCTGATGAACGTTTATGAAATATTTTATTTTTTGTAAGGAGACTTGAGAGCTACCGGGGAGGATGGCGTGATTGATTCGTTAAAGCCACTCGAGGAAGAGCTTCACGATATTTTGACAGAGATCGGTATCAAGTTGCTAGTGCGTGAAATATATCGAATTTGACTTTTCCACCACAAAAGATTGAATTGTGAGGGCGCATAAAGCCAGAAAATGCCAATGGCCGTGGCAGTGTGTGAGTCCCGGCCCACACACATCCGTCGAGGGGCATGAACTGAAAAGGATGGTTTTGAAAGATAGTTTCGCTATGATTGCGCTGGCGCAAGGGGAAGAAACGCTTTTGAAGATTGTGAATGGTCAATAGATAAGTTTAGAACTATTCTTGGCACTTATTTTGGTTGATTGGCCAATTGATTTTTAAGGGTAGGTGATGTACGTAGCGTTTATGCTCGAGACTTTTGCCGGATTTGCACAGATCGGATTTCTAATGGGAAAGAAGGGGGCGAAAAGAAACACCAAAGTGACAAATCAATTTTGCTATCCAAAGAAAATTACACAAGAAAAACCCACATTGATGGATAAATGTTTCTGGCTGAAGTTAATTAGATGTGACAGCATCCATGAATTCTGAATCATTGCCCATAGCCTTCAACGTCTCAGGCGAAAGGCAAGCTTCGATGTCAATGCCTCCTTCTTCCGCCGCAGGAAAAACTGTAACCTTCCCATGAGTTTTGTTCGCAGAACCGCTTCGCACAGCCACCGGTCTTCCCCATCCGAAGTCATTACCAAACACATTGAACCGCGGCGAGCTGCTCGTGGTCAAAGCATGACCAGCCAAGCTACCCACTGTTAATAACCTAGGGCTTTCCATCCATGACTCCAAAGAGCTCCTAGCTTTTTCCTCTGTATGCAAAGCAACCATCTTGTTCATTTCCAAAGCTGCATGACCAAGTCCACCTTCAAGTAGATCACCTGCTTTGACGGTCACGGTCCCTGGATATACCGCATTTCCGAAATAATTTTCAGGCAACGGTGGCTGCAATCTTGTTCTAGCTCCTATTAGCAAGTTGAAAGATACTTTTTGATTTGGGTCTAGGTTTTGGCTACGAATTACAGACCGCCAAAAATGAGTTAAGACTGCTTGTAGAGAGGATACCTGGTTGGTCATCCCAATCTCAGCATTGGCCTTTGCTTTCAGTTCTGCAATCTTTTCTTTTGTGAAATGAAAAATTCTTTCTTTCGGCGATAGCGGAGTGAGGCTATCAGAGAGCTTTTGGGGAGGAATCCAGATATGACAATCAGTACCATCAAGGAACCAACGTCTGAGAGCTGGAGATTTGGATATTTGATTAAAACCCCTGGAGATTTCGGACCAAGAATTGAAGAAATGCCAAAAGGACATGCCGTCGGCAACTGCATGGTTAAGGGTGCAACCGATGAAGATGCCATCGACAAGCTCAGTGACTTGCACTCTGAGCAAGGGCTTAGAAGTACCCTCACAGTTTAGCACTCCGTTGAGTGGGAAAAAAGAGTGGACGAGTCGATCGGGAACGTAGACAGGCTCGAGAATATCGGCAATCGTAACAACATCATTGGCTGTGGCGTGTACAAACTGTGCTCCAGCGTTGTTGCAATCGATAAAATAGGAGGTGGAGCTGTCGTCGTTTTGGATGGAGACAAGGCGGCCGGCGAGGGGGTTGAAGAAGTCCAGCGTGCGGGAAAGGGAGGTTCTGAGGTGTTGGATTATTGAGCTTTCTGGTGAGTACTCTCTGATCTCTTGTGTGATTTTGGGTTTGTGGAAAAGGAGTCCCTTCTGGATCGGGCCTAGTAGAAGGAGCTGGAGATCCCATGGAGTCAACTCAATTCTCTCATGAGTTGAGCACTCCTTGTGACTCGCCGCTTGGACCGAACTCGTTGAGATGAGCTGAATGTCCGCCATGTCAGTTTCCTCTGCAACTGCTCGCTTTTCTCTGAGTGCGTGCGTACTTTGCTGGAGCTCAATTGTTGGACTTTATTATTGCCTGTATAATATAAAACAGAGGAAAATGGTTCATCATCGCGCATCCAGATCTGCGCACCTTTTGTTTGTGCCAATCTGTAAAGCATATAATATTTACATCCGTCGCTATTTCAACTCACACAATATACATTATTGTAAATTTGATCAAAATATCCTCTTAATAAATACTATTTTTCTTTCATTTCTTTTCACATTTCAAACTTTTCTTAATACTGAGGAGAGAGATAGAGAGACAGTGAGGGATGAAAGAGAGTGCTCTGCAATGAGAGAGAGAGCCGAGGAGCAATGAGAGTGAGAGACGCGATGAGAGAGAGCTCTGCGATGAGAGAGAGACGTGATGTGAGAGGGAGGCGAGACGCGATGAGAGAGACAGCTTTGCGATGAGAGAGAGAGAGACGCAATGTGAGAGGGAGGCGAGACGTGATGAGAGAGAGAGAGAAGCGATGAGAGAGAGAGAGATAGCTCTGAGATGAGAGAGACCAAGATGAGAGAGAAACTGAGATGAGAGAGAGAGACCGAGAGGGATGAGAGAGAAAATACTGTTGAGAGAGAGACTGAGAGGGATTTTTATTTGAATCAAAACGCACGGTTGAAAAACAACCACGTAAGGTGTGTGTTGTGTGGGTTGCTACAGTTGTGGATCCCTATTAATACTCTTCTTATAAAAATATTAAAAAATCTCTAAAGCATATTTTTATCGAAAAAATGTTAAGAGTCACTGAGAGGTCCCGAAAATATTTTTTTCCCTTTATTTATTGATTAGAAAAGTTTTTTTTAATATTATTATGTTTTTTTTTTATAAAAAAAATATTTAAAAATATAAAAAAATTAATGAAAAAAAATTAATTTTTTTTTTGTCCTTCTTTGACGGTCTTGATGGATGTGGCACTGCTCTTTAATCGGCAGCCGAGTTATCCACGTTACCGCATATATGTTTATAAAAAAAATCTGCTCTTGTCCAAAAAATAAGTTTTATTTATTTTTATATATATTAATTTTTATAATATATCATACATTAATTTATTTATTTTTTATTTTTATTCTTTTTATTCTCTTTAAATATTTCCTTTCTAGCAATATATTTACAAATATTTTTTATATATAATGAAATATAATTGGGTCCTCTAAAAACAAAATAAAAATCTCTAAGCCAAATAAAAATTAAAAATAAAATCAAAAAATGACACAATTGGATAAAAAATGTTTTTAAGATAGTTTTTGGAAGAAAATAAAATAGATGTGTTTTAAATAAGAAGAACTTGCTTACGTGCTAAAAATCAAAATAAAATGAAAGAGAAATATAAATAATAAAAATATTTACAGAATAAAAAATACCGGCTAGATGGTGGAAAATATTCCAAAGAGCTGGATGGTTGAAAATATTTTGAGACATTTTTGTCTATTCTGAAAACATGACCTTTTGCATAGAATAATTTTACTCTTCATTTTTATATTATATATTATATATAATTTTTTTTCTTTTTATTTTTTTAATAAATATGTGATGTAGAGATGATAAATAAAAGAACTCAATTAATTTATTCAGAATAAAAAATTAAAAAGAATTAAAACATATATAATGTGTGGCAAAGCCTTTTTGCACATGTATTACCGTCTGCATTTTCATATAACCAACACAACTTCCTTCTAACTTCATTATATTATTGCTCAAATTTCTTTTATTTTTCATTTTCATTCCTTTTATGTTTTTTTAGTGGGTCTCCTAGCTTGAAAGGTCCTGTAATTGAGGGATAGATGGATGCAAGTTTTCATTAGACATGGTGAGGGGCAAGTTGACGTTTGTTATATGAGAAAATCTTATAACCAGTCCGACCATTTACCCCCAAAAAACAGTCTTTCAATAGATTAGTGCCATGTAGGCTTTCCATTTGAGCTGCAATGTGACCACACCCCAGCATGAAACACCTCTCACACTTCAGATCTCATTGTCCCCTTTGTTCCCCTCGCCCACCTCTTGGCAAAACTCTTCAAACACTCTCGCCCACACTCATCTCCGTAGCCCATCTCTGAGCTATGCAATTTCTTGTTCTTCCAGACCACATTGAAGACGGCACATTCCAAGAGGTAATCTCGCGTTGGCATTCAATGCTATAGACTTTCTCTACTTTCTCATTTATCAAGTAAAATGGAACTGAAGCTAAACGAACTTTTTGATTTAAGGCATGCCACTGCCATATATCTCTCTCCTTCACATAAACCGACAAACCCAAACAAACTTTTTTTTTTAATCATTTTGACATCAACCTTAAACAAGAACTTATCTTATATTTCTCTCGTTCACATAAACCGACAAACCCAAAAGAACTTTTTTTTTTTTTTCATTTTGGCAAACCCAAACGAAATCAAGGCAGGGATGGGCACTTCAAATTTTGCGATATATATGAGACCCATACGAAATCACGGCAGGGATGGGCACTTCAAATTTTACAATATATAGACCCATATGAAAAAATAGAAATTAGAAGATTGACTATGGGGATGGTAAACGACGGTGATAATCAACACCCAACTGACGAAATTTGGGTGTGATAAGAGCTTCAGTGGCTTGATGAACGACATAGAACAATGAAATTTGTGTGATAAGAGAAACCCATTGGGTTCATGAATATTATTCTGGTGTGATAAGCTTCATCCAACTTTTGGTAGAGTTGCTTACGTGGCAGAGTTTAATTAAGAGTTGTTAAATACAGAACACCGGTCCGATCGCTCCAAAGCGGTCCTGTTTTTATATTGAGAGAAATGATAATTGTAATTATGAATGTACTGTAATCATTTTAGAAAAAATAAGTAAATATAGAATTTATATAAAATAAAAAAATTAATTTTTTAATATTAGATCATATTCTTTTTCAAAACGATTATATAGTATTTACGTATTCTATAACTGTACATATCATTATTCCTTGCTAAAATCTGTCTTTTTAATATATTACAAACACAACTATATACAATTCTGCTGTAAAATTTGTCTTGTTCACAGGAAGAGGAATCACACTATCATTGAGCAAGGAGGAGGAGATGGAGGAATCTTGATCATGCTTTTAGGAGATCAGGTCGGGCCAAAAGCCCACAAACCGACCGACCACTTGGAAATGAATCGAAAGTCCAAACTACTGTTTATTAATGTTGGAAGACATTTGTTACCAACCAATGCAAGTTGCAGACCACTCTGCAAAAACAATGCTCCATCTATTCCTCCTTTTGCATGCAAGAAAAATGCGACAACATTCTTGTGTCAAGACAGAGTGAGAGGCTTATAAAAAAAAATGAGAGGAATGAGTTTTTACCAACATTTTCTAATTAAGGAAAATGATAGGATTACTACCTTTCTATTATTTATTTATTATTATTTTTATTTGATATTTTAGAAAAAAATTTATTTTATTTAATAATTAAGAAAGTGACTATTAGTAAAATTATATATATTTTTTAATTTTTTCTTAATGATTAAAGATGTTAAAAAAATATTTAAAATAAAATGATAAAAAAAATAAATATATTATAAATAGTAATCCAATCACTACCCTTCTATTAAATAAATAGTACTGTTGAGAAACCGCAAGTGAAAGAAAAGAACCCCCAAATGATTGAACTTTTTTTTTTGAGTTTTGTATCAACTCCAAAGACTTTGATGTGACATGGTATGGTCGACATCTACTACATATTCTAGTTGAAATCTTATGACTTTATTTTTCAGGGACCTTTTATCCATGCGCTTGTTTTGATATATTATTATATACATGGAGCTGTCTGTAAAACACACTCTTATTGATGGGATTCTGCAGGCTGGAGCACCTTTAATTAGGATCATGCAAGAATGTTACTATGCCTAATCCAAGCCCAGTATCCAACACTGCAGGAAACTTTACTGGTTCTGTTCATGAGTTCTCAAGATCTGCTTCAATCGTCCATTATCCACGTTGTTGGATTCTTTGCTTGTTTTTTGAGGAGAGGTGTATTAGAACATATATTTTATAGTCAAAACAGGCAAACTACGTCCCTGGCTTATTCAGTTGAAGGTCAATAAATGCATGCTAGTGTTTCATAATTTGATGTAAAGGAAGCGCTTTTCAGATTCTCGTATTCTCGTACACAGTTTATCTCCAACTACGCTAGTGTGGTGAAACTAGCATTTCATTACTATCTTTTCTCGCTGCTGTCATGTGGAATTTCTACTGTCAGGGACTAAATTGATTAGGTTAAACCTTCTGAAAACCTATTTTAGATTATGTTTGGATCTTTCATCTTATTCAAAATTTTCATCTCATCTCATCTCATCATTACAATTTTTTCAAATTCTTATATAAAATATAATAAACAATTCAACTTTTTCAAATCCCAATACAACTTTTTCAAATTTCAATTTAACTTTTTCAAATCTTCAAACTAAAAAATAATATTTTAAACTTTAAAACAAAACACAAAATTCTCATCTCACCTCCCAAACATAATCTTAGTGATAGAAGAGATAAAGTCAAAACATAAGGTAGGAAAGAAATAAGGCAAAGAAGTTGGCTCAAACTCTTAAAAGTAAAAGATATTACAAGTCAAGTTAGATTTTATCACTCCAAGAGAATAACCTCTATATAAGGAGCAGCTCCCCCACAAGTCTGACAGGTTCTCTACAGGCTCTCTCCACCAATTCTTTAGAGGGACTCTCCAGAGATTAAATTCTCTCATTGTATTGAGTAATATGTGAAGTTATGAGATATTGTAAAACTATCATATGATATAGTGAATTTTACTCCCAACAATCCGTGAACGTAGAATTTTATGTCGAATAATGTAAATTTATGTGTCTCTTTTTTATTTATTTTTATTCCCTTATTTATTATTTATGATATGGATAAATGCAAAGAGTGCCGTATCGAAACCCAAATCACAACATGAGTCGGGGATGACTTTTTCTTCTTTTTTGATCTGTTGGGTAATTTTTGACATTAACATTATTGTTTAATGCAGAAGTGCACATCCGCTATACTTCCTTTGACATTGATGTATACAGCCGCTCATTTTCTAGGTGTTGTTAACTAGGAGATATGATGTCAAGGCGGGGAGGATCACTTACTCCTAAAAGACAGAATCACAGGGGTATGCTCCCCGTTTATGTGAAGGAAGGCCCCGGGTGATTTTTTCTTTTTTGAAGTTGGCCTTGGGTGAT
>QEOT01002661.1:72089-83854 GCA_003123785.1 Pterocarya stenoptera
ATAAAAAAATATATAAAAAATATATAGAATATATTCGGTCCGGTCCGGTCCGGTCCGAAAAACAGCCGGACCGTGGACCGGACCGAATTCATTCGGTCCAAAAAAAATTGGACCTGGTCCGGTCCGGTCCTGTCCAAAATGACCGGTCCGGTCCGATTTTCTCCTGTCCGGACCGACCGATGCTCACCCCTACTGGTCATAGAATGACAAATCAGCACCAGAAACTTCGGACCTAACTCGCTTTCAACCTAAAATGTTTATAATTAATTTATTCTTAACAAAATGGAGGTGTTGTAAACCACATCCAAATCCATATTTTAAAAGGAATTAGAATTTATATTATAACTAGAGTACTCTCTGTTAGCGTCATGTTTCGCACATTCTTGGGCTAAGCTCCAATAATTCTGGTCTTCTATAACGGGCCTTGCACAAAGAAGAATGTAATGCGACTTTGAGAGGGCAACCTTGGGGTCGGGGAACCTTCGATGCCAAAGTTAGTAAATATATACTCTTGGAGTGTAGTAAATAAGTAAGGAAGTCTAGGGATCAGAGAGAGTTTTCTCATACATGGGGTCAGCATTTATACTACAAGTTCGAAGAGTAGATCATGCCTGTTACTATGCGGTCCGAGTACCTCGTACTGTTCATTTTGTCAAAACCTTTAAATGCAGCTTGGCTCTGCGGCCCCATTAATGTGGTGTGGCTCTGCGTCGGCGTCATTAATGTGGCGTGTCGTCTGGTTGGCGGAGCCATTAATGCGGCGTGGTTCTCTAACCTTCTCCTCTTGGTCTGCATTTCTCTTGGTCCGTCCACACTTTATCTGTCAGTAGATCGACAGTCCTCCGTATGTCACACCTGCTGTGTGAGCGGACACTTGATGACTGGACACTATCCGAGGGACCTCAGATCGACGAGTCTCATCCTCTGCTGCACCATCCTTCTGACAGGTCACGTGTATGGAATTCTCCTAATGAGCCGAATTTGTGACTTTTCGCCTCGGGCCAAATTTGGCTGGGCCTCCTGGGCCTTGGGGGGAAAATCCCCTTACACTCTCTTCGAATTATTAGAAAGTGACTGAATTTCTATCTTCCAAACAATATATATGATCTCATTTACTACCTTCATACACACACACACACATACTAGTTGAGTACTTGTCCATATAAATTAATTTTGATTATAAAACTATTTAAAATATATCACATGATCATCACGTATGATAAAATTGAACATAAAAGGTTGCATTAGTACTCATCATGAAATATTATGGTTAAAATTTATAAACATTAGAATGTTCATACCATCACGTCCCTCTCGGTCGTTGCATCTAGGCCATCATGTTCGGCCTTTAAATAAGATACATATTAATCTACACGAAAGAAAAATATATATATTTTTATTGTTTCGGGAAAAGAAGAAGAGATATATATATATATATATATAATGTCTACTTTTAATTTAAACAGTTACATCATATATATACGTACGCACACTGGAAAATGAAAATTACCCATGCAGTACCCCGGATTTCCCAATCTGTGAGCTGCATGCTGCTAGCTAGCTGGTCACACAATATCATGATCAGCAAGCTGCCAGTGTGAAGAAGCATATGTCAACGCAGCAGTACTCTATACACGATGAATATAACTTAATTAGATGAGTAAAGTAGGGGACTGCATCGAGTTCACGTTATTGGTCTGCAAACACTAGCTAACCACATGTGACCACGTTCTTCATAGATAACCATGCAGAAAATCATGTCTGTTTGCATGCACCTTGTTTTCGGCCTCGGGACCCAACTTCTCTCATGTGTTTGCTTCCTACATTAAGTCACAGAGTTCATAAAATCAGAATTAATATGTATATCTATAGCAGCCGTTTTCAGTTAAAAGGTTCGAGCACCAAAGCCCGGCCGCTCACGTGCTCAACTATATATCTTGCTGCTTATTTTTAGCTGAAAGACAGCCCCACTTGTACCTGACAGTCCGCAATTTAGCATCACTTAAGATGGAGACAAGGGGGCCGGCCAACCTTCACTAGCAAGTGTGTTATTTTCAAGCTACGTTAAACATTAAAATATGGGACAAAGGTTACGTAAAATCATGTGATGGGATATCTTATTTTGCTCATCATGATTTCTCAAGCATTTCTTTGCATGAAAGTTTTGGGGAAAAGTCAATATTATTGGGTGCAAGTCGCTGGATCTAAGGCATCCCATTCATCAGTACTCTGAATGTGTCTCGAATTTGCCGATTCAAACAATTTTCTGGGTCTTTGTGGTTACGGCATTGATTTATATCAATCCTCTCTTGACAATCAAGTAGTACTACTAGAATGCTTTGGCAATGGCCATCAAGCTGTAAATAAAAGATCTAGTTGATGTTTAAGCTATGGCGGCGCCCTCATGTGGTGCATGCTTTAACTCCACAGCATGTGAAAAGTTCAGTACTTTATGACATTACAGTTCGATACAAACAGCTCCTTTGCTTCCATCCAAATAAAAGACAAAGTAATTGGAAAAACGTGATTTGCTCGCGATTCATCAGATGAAAAAGGATCGATGTTCTTTTACGTCTCCATCGAAATATTTAATTATGATATTAGTAATACCCTGCCCGGCCCGTTATTTTGTGTTCGTGCACGGTAAATTTATTAAATTAATTCAGAATTAATTTGAAATTAGATATGACTAATTAAAGATCGTGTAGAGTACTAATGCTACAGCTTTCTGGAAATCCTAACTCATCTATGTTTTTCATTGTTATAGATAGGATACTTAACTTAATGAGAAGTGTTAAGGCACCATTTGGATACAGAAATGATTTTATCTTATCTCATATTATCATTATAATTTTATTAAATTTTTAAATAAAATATAATAAATAATTTAACTCTCAAAATAATAATAATATTAAAAAAATAATATTTTAACAATATTTATTCAACTTTCATTTAAAACCATCTCATCTCATCTTATTATCCACAAAAATAAACTTACAATCTGAACTGACTTTATATGATATATTATATCTACTTCATAAGAAAATTAATAACTTTACATTAATCCAACGTACCACGTCAAGTTACATTATTTTGTGAATTTACGTTTAATCACATTTTTCTTTCATTTTAATGGCGGTAATCGTGTTTGAACATAAAAGCAAGATAGCATCACATGATCATGTCATTTTTACGGTGCGTCTTTTAGGAAAATGCTATATGTATACCATCGTCATATATATTCTTATCCATCAATTTTTAAACTTATTATTAAAAAAAAAAAAAAGAGATGAAATTATTTAATTATTAATATATATAATGAGTAATAGTAGCACATCAACACATCGAGATGAAATAAACTTTTTATAATAGAAACCGTAATAACTAATGTTGACAGGAAAAAAAAAAAAAAAAAAACTGTTCCCAGGAAAAAATCGCCCCATTTCCACGTCAAGAAAAGTAGATTTGCAACATGCATATATCTATCCTTATCGACCTACCTTTCACAAATGATGTCTGCAACAACATCACGCCTCATACCTTTATATATATATATATATATATATGGAGATATATAATGCTATAAATTATTAGCGTCCATAAGATGATATTTATACAAGTTGAATTACTTGAAGCCCAAAAAATCAGGCTCGATCGCCGTCAAGTTAATGTCCTACACGAGAAGAAATAGTCATGGGATTTGTCGGTTCACGTCGAAGCCGACGTGAGCGAGTGACAGATGATGCATGCCACCAAAACGAATGCATGAACCTACGGTTTACAAATAAAGAAGACGAGCCCCACACCAAACTGCATGTTGTTCTTACTAGTGGTGGGTGCAACCAGAGCTGGTCACCGCTCGTCTCAGGGTCCATCTCCTCTGTAACGTTGCGTGCGCGGGCCCCATTCAAATTGTTCAGCAGCTCTATTCTAATTTCTACCGATGTTTTTGCTTGGGTTGATGTTGTGGCCCACTGCATGCATGTCCGCCAACCGTGTTTGATTTGACCCCCTCGTACTGTTACAGACGCTATATGTATTCACGGAAAAAGCTATTGCTCCCGCTAGTAACTCTCGCGAGAGGTATAGCTGGATTTTTATTTTTTTTATTTTTTTTAACTTAATGATTAAATAAATATTTTTTAATAATATTATAAATTTTCTTTTAAAAAATAAATTTTAAAAATATTAAAAAAATACATATAAAAAAAAAAACAAAAAACAAAAGCAACTAGCTAGCGGGAGAGTAGAACCACCCTTCAATATTCACTCTGCATGTCTGTTTTCTACTTTCAGCTACAGTTCTGATCATCAGCAAAATGTTAAAATGGGTCCCAGTTTAATGATTTGACCCCACACTACAAGTTGGTTTCCTCCATTGATCGTTGATGCAGGGTTCCTTTCCTTTCGGATTTTTTATGCTTATGGATCTTGTGTGTTTGATGGGAAATAATATTTATAATCGAGTGGGCAAGCGTCACTTTATTTTAAAAAAATAATAAAAAATAAAAAATTATATAAAAAAATTAAATTTTTAATAATAAATTTTATTATTTTTTAAAACAATTGTACAGTACTTGCCACTACATATTAATTGAATGCAACATTATTCTTTGTATCAATATATAGAAGCTGAAAAACCGGTAATGATGTGATCATGAAATTGTTACGCGCAGCCGTACGTCTGTTGGTATTTTAGGCACGGGTCCAAATTCACAGTAGCCATATGTGGAGGAGAGACATCAGAGACCATTCAAAGTTTCAAACTAGTCCGAGTTCATTGCTCAAATTAAGCATTCATGTACGTACGTACGTACTTTCCGGGAAGCTCTCAGTTAAGGTGCCTAATATTTGATGAATATTTAGGTCGTAGAAAGTTGGCAGGTTTAGTCAAAGTCCAATAGGAAATTATAGAGTAATTAGAACCGCCATTAATGTAATGATCCATTAATTAATTACTACCAAATTGGAGTTTGGAATGCTAGGCCAGTTACGTGAAGTCTTATACCAAGTAATTTTCTGTCCCGATTCATCTCACAAAGCTCAACTTGCTATTGACCATTTTTTTTTCTATTTTTTTTGTTTTAAGTTCTTCGACCCCACCATGAACAAAAAGATATCCTAGAAATAAAAAAGAGTCGATTGCTTTTATCAGATAATTCATGAAGACAGTTGGTTTTCTAATCCAAGTACTAGGCCCACGAACTTTTGGGGGATATTGTTGGTGGAGCGTATCTTGCAAAATAATAGAGATCATGTTAATCTCGGGGAGATTTTGGAGGTGTCCTCCGGCGATCAAATAATTTGTATATTCCTTTTGTAGCGAGTGTCTTGTCAAAGAATTTGAAAAAGCAAGAGTCTCGTGATTTAATAAAAGAGCTTTGCTATGTACAAGTAAGTTTGCGTACCAATCTGAGTACTAATATTGTTACCTTCGTATTCTAAATTTAAATTAGCACTGTTTTTAATAAAGTCTACTTTCTGACCAATCATATTGAATGAGTGTACGTATTAATGTGCAGAATCGCTTACAACTAATTTTTCCTTAATAAAATTGTAATAATGAAATGAGATAAAATGATATATGTATCCAAATGAGTCCAAACTAAGAGATAAACCCAAGCCCAGCCCAGCCCAGCCCAATTATGTAAGAAGCTCAAAAAAATCTAGGGGTGAGATCTGACTGAGACCTAGTACTCCACTCTCCAGCGTTTTCGTAGGCATGCATTACCTCCTACAAGCTATCAAAATGGCAACCAAATGGAGATTGTAGTCATGACTTTGTGTCACTACGACTAAATAAAAATGCACACAAAACACAATGAATCAGGGTACTCTGAACTTCTTTGGATAATTTACATCCTACAACGGTGACTATGTTCATGTGAACCTTTAGCAGAACTCTTATCTCCCTACTAGAACTCATCCAATGGTTCATAAATAAAGTTATATCGGTAAACTATAATAAGAGTGAGAAGAGAATGTAGCATATAATATTGCCTGTAGATAGCGTTTAATTAAATAAAAGGATTTATACTTAATACATGTTTGGGATTGTGATGAGAAATATAGCTTATAACGCTTATAACCAGAACTTAAATAATAAGCTCTATAGTTCAAAAACTGTCTACTGTTAGATAAACATGTATCTAAAGCACTTTTAAAGTTAATTAACTGCAAAAAATTTTCTATAAAAGCTTCAATTTAGCACTTTTTTTAAAAAAAATAGACTTTCAGCTCTTTTACATGATTAAAACACTTTTTATAAATTTACTAAAAACATATTATTTTTTCTTTAGAAGAGCTTTTAAATAGTTAAAAGTATTTTTTAGGCTTTCAAACTCAATTCCAAACCGGCTTTTAGACTTGAATTTGGATTTGAAATTCAAATCAACCATGATTTCAATCCAAGATTTTGAAAAACTTAAAAGCTTGTTTGGTTTAGTGCAAATCCAAATTCAAATTTTGATGCACGATCCAAACAAGAACTTTGAATTTTGAAGTCCAAAACCCAAATCCTATTCTCAAATCTATCCATCCGAACCAACCATAATAAGAAATAGTTCACAGTTCCAAAATTCCACTCCAGCAAGATGTAGATCTTTGAAACATCTCACAAACATCAAAACCTCAACTTTTTTTTGTTTTTTATTGTCAATTATCAAATTGGGTTTCTCCTGTTTCAAAGATCTGATGGTAACAAGATTGGTAGAGAACAGTTGCGGGACAAAAAACTAAAGAGCACAGAACATGTAATCCTAAAGGAAGGAATCCAACTATAAAGCATGGACTGGGAAAGCCTCATCAAGGCCCCCAGAAAGCTTGGCTTGTACGTGGATTTAACGAGGATTGAGATATCTGACATGAATGGCCACCATAATATCAAGTTATCAACTACAGAACAAGAATAGAGAAAATTCAAACACAACCCAAAACAAAAACTGTGGAATTCCCATGTAATCTTCTTTTTCTAAAGTTAATGGACAATATTTTCCATCAAATCAACCTATATAAAAGCCCGTCATAGCCCTCGCATTCTTCAAGCCTCTGTACAGATTCAGTACTCAAAGCTTCAACCTTTATAAAAATGGTGATTAGAGCTACAAAATGCGGTTATATCTTAACATTCAATCATGAGCAAAGCAATTCTCTAACACACGCGGAGAACAATACCAATACATACATGCAGCATCAAACCAATGCCCATCAACAAATTTCTCGCCTAATTAAATACCCAAAAAATCACACTGCCAATATGGGTTACAACACGTTATCACCCTAGCGGTTCTCACACACATACCCATTAACACAAATCAAACACATAAAACACTTGGAACATAGACAAATATACTTGCTTTCTCATCTCCTACAGCGAGTGATACTCGAGCAGCCTCTGGTATAAGGGTGGACCGGGCCGCTTGCCTTGAAGCAGTTGTGGGTGTAGTAGGACCGTCCTGAGCGAGGTGGGCACGGGATTCTGTCGGCAGTGAGCGCACCGTACGAGATGTAGTACCTCATTACTCTCTGCCAGAACAGAGACCTACGCCTCCCGAGCGACCCACCGTCTATATCCACCTCTCCCCCCTCCTCGCCCAAGTTGTCAAACTCGTCGTACGGGGATGACATTGTTGTCGGCCATTCAAACGCCTCCGTCATCAGCTTCAGGTTCGTCTCCTCAAGCTGAGCCCGAGCCACACTCATGACTATAGCAAAGAGCAGGCAAAGGAGGAGAAGCTTGGGAAGAGCCGGGTACGCCATGGATAGCAAGAGAGATGGGGAGGGATAAAAGAGAGTAGTAGTAGTAGGGGATTAAGAGGAAGTGAGCTGTGTGTGGAGGAGAGGAGACACAGGGGTCAGTCGCAATGTCACATGCAGCAATGAGAGCGAGAGACACAGAGAGAGAAAAGTAAAGAGGAAACTGATTAGGTTACATACAGCTGGTGCCTCATCAATGGCTTTTAGACGCGTTGTCGTCCTTTCCTCGTTCGTCGTGAAGAAACCTCTCAAATTTATCCGACGAGAAATGGACCCGGACTGTTTAAACAAGTAGGTGTTTGACAGCCCAAAAGAGATATTAGCCACTCTTCCTCTTTGAGACCTTATTATGTAGACCACAGAGGGCTCACAATTGGCGGGAGAAACCAACATTTTTAGCCGATCTCTTTTTGCAGCATTGAATTTGCTTTTTCAATGCTTGGGTTAAGGATCTGAGCCCAAATGGAAGTGAAATTGGGCCGACATCAGCTTGACTCTCTGTACGCCCCCATTGGTTTATACCACTTCCAAGTGTAATTGTAATCAAAATTGTTCCATGCAGGTCCTGCATATGAGTAATTCTAGAGGTATTAGAAGTTTATACTTGGGCTTATATAGATTTTACAAATTTCTTCTTCGGCCAGATACGATATACAAGTGGGATCCAGGGCCGGCTCATCCATTAGGCTACTTAGGCAATTACCTAAGGTCCCTAATGGAAGAAGGCCCCTAAAAAAAATATAAGAATAATTTTTAAAAAATATATATATCTAATAAAAAATTTTAATTAACTCAATAAGAATAAAAATATAAACAAGATCAAATAGATATTATATCATTATTAGTTTTTAAAAGTATCACATATAATAATTATTTTACCTATTTTCCTTCTAAGAATACACTTCTCTTTCCTCATTATTAGTTTAATATATAATTAATGTGAAAATTATAAATAACAAAGTTTAATTTTTCAGTATTCATAAAAAATTTTGTATAATCCTTTGAAGAGGCAAGGGCCCACTTTTTTTCAAATGTGTAAGTTATTTTAGAACTTTATTGACAATAATGATGATAATTGTGTCTAAAAGTCTAAAGTACTTGTAAAACTAGATTTGATAAAATTCTCTCTAAATCAAAAATTTTCTAATAAAGATTAAGTCAGTTATTAATTGAAAATGTGGTATAAAATCTTAATCAATAATTTTACTTTACAAAATGATAGAAATTATTTTTAAATAAAAATATAATATAAAAATAAATTTATTTAATTTTACCTAAAAAAAAAAAAAGGCCTCACTCCAAATTTTAGCCTTAGGCCTCACAACGTATTGAGCCGGCCCTGGTGGGACCTGCACTGTGAGCAAGCTGTGCGAAAAACCGCTTCATTTTTTCGGTTTCATAACAACTTGGGCGAAATGGAGTTCTACCAGGAAACCATGGATTTTTCGACCAGTGCAATGCGGAATTCCCTGTCCACTACTTCTATGCATGGCTGGACCAGTATTTTCCTAGCTAAGCATGTATATGAGATTGTCGCACGTGTCCTTTTCTTCCAAACTCAACTGTAGTCTGGCTAGGAATTCGAGAGGCAAACCGAGGAAGAGGACATGGTCATCGGCCTCTAGTTTCGACCTATCTCCTTACTCACGCAAACACCTTCTGCTTGAGCTTTCTAGGATCAAAGGCTGGCCAATGAGAAAAAGCAAACAATTGGCATCTATGGGGGCGTCGTTGTAAGGCCAGGATGGAAGGTTTGTTGGAATCGGTTAATCTGGTTTGGTGCTCCATTAAATATTGGGTTTCTTGGGCTGCGCTAAAACTCAAGGATGTTAATTTTCTCACTCGGAACGATGAAGGTGTTTTACATTGTTTCAATATGCTTTTAAATGTCATGAGAAATGAGTTTATTATACCGGTCAAATGGAAGCTTCCTAAACCAGGTTTGATTAAATTGAACGTAGATGGTTGTTCTCTTGGTAATCCAGGTCCCTCAGGTGCGGGAGGTATTATTCGGGATGATAAAGGTGATATGCTCTGCGGGTTTGCTGAACCCACTGGGTACAATTCTAACAACTATGCAGAGTTGATGGGTTTACTTCATGGACTTCGAAACATTGCCTTATTGGGTGTTTTTTTTGTGGAGATTGAACTTGACCCCATGTTAATGCTTAATTGGTTGAGAAATCAAAGATGTGGTCTCTGGTACATGGAAGATTATTGGGATGACATACAGAGTCGTCTCGATGGGCTTAATGTTTCTCTTGTTCATTGCTATAGAGAATGCAACTCGATTGCTGATGGGTTTGCTAAAATGGGTGCTAAGGGTCATTCTGGCTCTTGGCTTTCTTTATCTGAGTTGCCTGCTCCCATTAGGGGTAATATCTGGCTGGATAGAGGGGGTCTTCCCTATATACTAAAATCTCAAAAACGTTGCTAGTGGAATATGGAAGCTGGTCTTTCTCCAGGTATGTCTTTCATTGCAGTCAGTTATTTCCTATTTTTACTCTTTGTTTGTGTAGGTTTTTTTCTTGCAGGTTTTCCTTTTTGTCCTTTTAGTGTCTTTTGTGTTTGTGGTTGAGTTTGTTTTGTTTTGTTTTTTTGGTTCTTTTGAAGGCCTAAGCTTTGGTTTTTTCGATATTTGTAACCTCCAGGTCTTGGGTTGTAACTACGGTATTCTTCCGTCATAAGCGAGGTGATTAATAAAATTGAGATGGGGCCGCTATATAAGTGACTTCCAGCTCTTCTTAAAAAAAAAAAAATGAGAAAAAGCAAACAAAGGTTGGAAGAAGGAACAAATTTATGTATCAAGAGTATAAAATTTGAAGAAAAAAGTCAAACCAATATTAAATTAAATGGCTAATGTGTCACCAATCACATAAATTTTTAAGACTTTTTTAGAAAGTTTAACATTTTCCGTTACTTGCGAGCCAGATATTATTTGACAAATGGTCTCAATCTCTTGTTATGTCACTTCGAAAAAAATTATATTTGCAAGCCTAACATTATTTGATTTATAAGAAATTTGATTTCTACGTATACTTTTCTTGCAAATCAAATACTTTATAGTTTCCTTCTTGTATGGCCATGTCAATATATTCAAAGGAAATATGTTGATAGTGTTTTGCAGTCGGATTTGAACGGAAGCTAGGAAGCTAGAAACATGGTTTGGTTTGGTAGATGAGATGATATCACATTTAATTATTATAATATTTTTAATTTTTTATATAAAATATAATAAATAATTTAATTTTTTTAAATTTTAAAATAAAAATAATATTAAAAATAATATTTTATTTAACTTTAATCTTATTTTATTTTATTTCTATAATTAAAATAGGCCTAAGAATTAGAAATAGATAAAAATAGATGGATACTAATTTGAGCTAGAAGAAGGTCCTGAGGCATTCGAGGCCCTAGCTAGTTAGCTAGAGCCTGGCCCCCGAGTAATTAAATTGGGCCTGGGAAGCCTCTTTTTCGGGGGTGGGGAGGGCGGTGACGTACACTATTTTTACTACTCTGCCGCTGCAGCGTGTAGCACCGTTCGATTATACCGTTAGGTCAAACTGATTTTTTTTTTTAATATTTTATATCATTTTAAAATATTTTTAAAAAAAATAAAAAAAAATTATCAAACTTCTTTAATTATTAAAAAATATAAAATGTCAAATGAGAGACAAATTAAACGGATAAAGTAGCATCTTCATTTTTACTAATGAGCTTGAGTAATTGATTTGCCCGTGGCCTTGGATTCTCCAACGAAACTGCGTGGGACAAGGTCAATGCCAAATTGTAGTAATGCATGCGTTTTCATACTTATCAGTGCCGGCCACGACTTTTATTGAAGATGGATGATGACAACTAGATAGTCTCACATGAGAGGCCGCGATAGACGACTCAATCATGGCTCCAGATCGATTGGCGAAACTTCATGATACTGTTGTGGTCCAGTCTTTAATTTGGTTGTTCTTATTCATGTCATAGATTCCTCCCCTAGCTAGCTATTTAGTTGG
>QEOT01002661.1:86645-113810 GCA_003123785.1 Pterocarya stenoptera
TCAAGCCCATGTTGTGTCAGAGAGATTCAGGAATGCTTCCGTTGATGCATTATCGCTCAGGAATTCATGTGAGAAGAAGAACTCGTCCATGGCAGCAATGAGAGAGATGATTTTTCGGATAGCAGCGATGCAACCGATTAATATAGACCCAGAATCGGTGAAGCCGCCTAAGCGCAGGAACGTGAAGATCTCTAAAGATCCACAGAGCGTGGCAGCGAGGCACAGGAGAGAACGGATAAGCGAGAGGATAAGGATTCTGCAGAGACTAGTTCCAGGAGGGACGAAAATGGATACGGCTTCCATGTTAGATGAAGCTATACATTACGTGAAGTTCTTGAAGAAACAAGTGCAAACTTTGGAACAAGCCGGGGCGAACAGGACACTGCAGGGTGGTGGTTTCCCAGGAATGATCACGAGTAGTACTGTGAGCGATGTGAATTACTCTAGTTGGTGAAAGCTTGCCAGCCTGCTCAAATGATGCTGAGTTCCATGGGCTTGTAAAGGAAATACTGTTCATGAGTTCTTCCTAGCTAATATTATTCGTATTAGTGTATCAAAGAGCTAGTTCTCTTTTCATTATGTATGGTAAGTTGTTGATCAATCAATCTCTCGGCCTTTAATTTCTTGAGGACACTTTTGTTTCCTAGGCAATTTCTTGAGAATGAGGACAGTTAAGTAGTACTACACGCATGGATCATACGTGGCCAAATTAATGACAAGGATTAAAATATTATAATCCGTAGCATCTTGTTCATGATGTTCTTTATTCTATATTTGATCAGTTTCCTATGTCATATCTGGTATGTGACATATCCAAGTGATTACCATTTAAGTGCATGGGTGATTGACATGTCATGAACCTGCATACAATATATATTATTCCAAATCATGCAACAAGCTGTATATATGAATAGGAATGACTATATTTAAAGATCATCTTAAAGAGTAGTATATATCGATCTTAGAGTATAATTAAGATATATATGCCTAAGAAAACATTGATTTATAGATTTCGATAATTTAGTCATCGGCCATGAGAATTAATTGACCTTCTAGCCTATATCAATGAGCAACGTCTGATCTTTTCCCATGATATGGGAAATGTGTGTTTTTTTTTCTTCATGAAAGTGTACGTGTGTGTGTGTGTGTATATATATGTATATATATATATTTATATATATAGGGAACTTTTCTTGCAATATTGGGCCGGTGAAGGGGAGGGTGGGAGAATAGGAAAAAGAAAGATAGACCTTTTGATGCAACTTAATAATTAATTAATACCCTAAAAAGCTCCAAAGATTTGCTTTTCATATGGTGTAAATTAAGGGTACTAATTCTGATCATGCTAAAAATAGGACTGAAGATGACCTTAATTAAGATGATCACCTATATATAATATATAGTTTGTGATCAATAACTCAACGGCCACTAGATAACGTATTTATGTAGTTCTCTACGACACGTAGTGTTTGATATAAATTGCATGTAAATTACTCTGACTTATGATCTGATGTGCATGCATCTCTATATAATGCAGACATGATAACCTGATCAGCACAATCACGCAGTGCATGCAGTGAATTCCGTACCCCATCATTAATATCTTGTTATTGTGTTAACTTTATCATATGGTAATAGCTTCTTTTCTAATAAAGAGAAACAAACATCTATTTATTAATTTATGCGTCTACATGTATTTACAGTTTTATTTATATTTTTATTTACAAAATTTATTTTATTAATATTTTTAAAAAATTCAAAATTCATGATTTTTAGCATATTAATAATTGACAATATCATGTCACGTAGAAGTAAATTTTTTGTAAGTTTTTCTTAAAATACATTTAGCATTTTCCTTAATTTATATACTCTCGCTCTCTGATCTGTTTTTCTATATATATATATATATATATATAACGTCGAACAATTAATACCCTAAAATTGTGATGATCTATATATATATATCCTCTCTGAGTAGTTGACATATAAAGCGATTTAAATATGATAGAAACTAACAAAATTTAAGGTGAATATTAATAACATTAATATTTTTTTCCGTTGCTGAAATGAGAAGGTGGTCGGGTGAGGTAGGTTGCCTCCCAAGGCAGGATCGGCTAATAGAAGTGTTCATGTCTCAAGGATCATGCATGCCTCTCAACACAGCCATTAATTTTAGCTTAGCCATTTTTCTCAAGTATATTATAAGAGAAGAATAAAATATATAAGTATATAGTTGGTCAAACCGCATCTAGCAAAAGGACCATGTGGGATTTCCCCACTAAGGTCCCAACATACCCAAACATGCTAGCTAGCTATGATTAATATTAGAGGGTGGAGACATGACCCTTTTCCTAAAATATTTCAAAACATGCATTTCCCTATTTGGCTCTCCCAATAAGCTCCAAGTTCATTGTATATTTCTTCTCTGACACATTCATTCTATCATTTCTTATCCGCGCGTATGAATGATCTACCTCTGATCCTCTTTCATCATTGGATCATATAATCCTCATTATATATATATATATCATCTGTCGACTTGAAAATTTAAATTATTAAAATAAAACTTGAAGTAGTAGTATTACATTTAAACAGAAAAATTATTTATTTATAGTCAGTTATACGAAAATAATTATTTTTTGTTAAAATGAGTTTGCTTTCGTCACAAATAGTCATTATCGTCACAAATAATTAATCATAAATATTTACTTTTCTTGTAGATATAAACTAATAACAGAGAGAGGGAAGGGTACTTTTGATGTCGGTATTGGAAGGCATTATAACATGTCGATGTCCGTGTCCAAGAAGCTTCACAAGAGCTAGCTAGATCAGAAACGAAGTTACAACGGTACTATGCATGCATTAACTTGGAACGTAGTGGAGATGCATGATAGACGTTGGCTGTTGGTGGAAAACACTATCAAGAACAATAAATGAAGATAAGGTCACAGGTGATAAAGTAGTACTGCAGGAAGTTTATTAATTATTAATTTATTTGTTTATTTTATAATTTATTTATATTTTTCCTTTTGTCAGATTCATTTGTAGAAATTATACGTATGAATACAGACAGGAGTGAAATGGTTGGTTGGATTGGGTTTTGGCAGAAGTGCCCAATTTAAGGGGGCAGGTAGAGGACGCAAATCTTGGACCAAAATTCTTCACCGTGTCCCTTCTGCTAAGTGAGACGTATTAGAATGTTAGACGACGTCCGACAAAACTTGTCCAAAGAGTACTATTGCAATTTGCAAAAAAATATATATATATTTATATATATATATATATGTTATCTTATATATATTTTATCATCTCCATTAATTATATATTTTAAGTGATTATTACTTAAATAATTGACATATAAAATCACCTAATACGTATATAATAACAAAATTTAAGATGAAGAATATTATTGTTCTTTTACGGCCGATTTATTTTTCCATACGGTCAATGGTATTAATTCTTTGCAAAATAGAGAGAAAGTTATTGAGATTAAACTACTTGTGATAATATATGTTTTTCAAGAAAGGCAACCTGCAAATTATCAATATTGTTTTTTTAATTTGCAACCTAAATTATCCAAATTGACAATAATTAGCATCATAAACCATCAGATCTTGACAATCTGCACATGCAGGTTCAGATATTATCATTATGGTTTATGAAGAACAAGACGGATATGTGGCACAACGTTAACGTACGATTGTATACCGATTATAGTTCAATGGGTCCTAATGGCAATAATTGGAAAGGTATTATGTAAATGCAAAATAAAGAGAAGAACTTGGGTCCAAACTCAAGCCGAACACTACATGAAGACATTAGGTTTTTTTAGATAAAAAATTTTGTCTAAAAAAATTCACATTTCATCCCTAATTATTTTTGAAGATGAAAAAATTTTGTCTCTATTTTATCTCAAAAAGCCTGTCTCAAAAGGTTTTTGGAGACGAAAATAAAATTTTGTCTCAAAAAATGATTTTTAGTGATGAAATTGAGTGGAATCAGTCGAACCTGTTCGAACGGGTATTTTTTTTAAGACAAAAGATTTTTGTCTCAAAAATCCGTTCGAATGGAAAAATCTAGGTTTGAACCGACATGTACCGTTCGAATGTAAAAAATATTCATTCAAACAAATGACTATATGTGATTATGTTTGAACGAATGGGGTGTTCGAACATATTTTATGCGTTCGAACCAATAATTTTATCAAATGACTTGCGTTTGAACATAAATTATGTCCGTTCGAACCGACTGTTTATTTTTGAAATTTGTTCCGTTTGAACGGGATTTTGGAAATTAATGTTGTTTGAACAAATATTTTATTATTCGAACGGACTGTATTTCACGGTAATCGTTCAAATGCATTATTTCGATTGGGTCTGATTTTGTTCGAATGGATTTCATAAAGGTAATTGACGTTCGAACGGTATTAATCATACAGTACAAAATTTAATTCAAAGCAGAATATTAATATTACAGAAATTGTAATTCAAATATCACAATTGTTCAAATGTTTTGGAATATCATAATAGAAAGACAATTAAAGAAAAAATAAATTTTAAGATTGTGGTGGTGGGATAGAGTTTTAGAACATAATTGACTGCAACTGTTTAAGCACAACTTTTTGTACCTCCGTCCCCAGTCTCCTCTGCATGTTCTCTTCTAATATCGTCTCAAGATTCGCTACTTGATCTAATCGGATTAACAACACTTTTTCCTTGGATCTCAATCATTCTATCTGAAGTGTTGTTTCTTTCAATTCCTTAATTTTGTCGTCATTCTATTTGGCTCGAGAAGATGATGATGATGTTGAGGATGGCTTCACGTAACGTCCTAAGCCCCTCAAATATCCAAAATGTGATCCAAGAACTTGAGAAAAAATTTGAGCATCGTTGACAGATGATGCATCAGATGGACCCGCAACAGTTTCCTTAAGAGATATCATCTTATCCTACAAAAATAAAAACATTAAAGTTAGTATAAGTAACAAAAATATTATTAGACAATGGAATTAAAGAAATTTAAACTTACATAATTTGCCTTTGCTTTGGGACAGGTCCAAATACCATCACGATTTTTATGTGCTTTAGCATACAATTGGGTTAGATCATAGTCCGCAAGACTTTCTTCTTTCTACAAAAGGAAAATCTATATTAGAACTTAAATCATAGTCCCTTCGTNTTAAAAAAAAAAAAACAAAGTAGTTTGAGTAGAAAATTGTGCTTTTATTTAGTGTTGAGGCTTCTATTATATTTTATTTAGATCATGGACAATTTTTCATATTTATATTTGTGATCAATTATTCGTTTGTCTTAATAACTATTATGCTTAATTAGGGTTACTTTTGTGCCCATTAAGTGTATAATCAATATTTTTTTACTATGGATCTGGTGGAATATGTGGTTGGTAATATGGATGCTGGTCTCATGGATTAGGTTAAGGAACCATGTAGCCATTGAAAATAAGTGGTTCTGTCTTTAGTCTCTAATGGTCAGAACTCAGATACTTTGAATTGAATGTCTGAACATTTTGGTTCTTTGGCATAATTCATAATTGAACTGAATCTAAAGAATGTGTTCTTTGGCAGGGGATCCAAGAAAAAAAACTGTTGATTGATTCCTCATAATCTCTTCCTCATACTTGCAATCACACTTGATAATGTAAGTTCTAATAAAGGAATAGTTTCTTATTTGAAGAAAAAAACAAAGTATAGGAGGGACACTGTTTTGAAACATGAATTTTTGCATGTTCGATATTCTACCCACATCCTAAACTTAATCGTCTGTGAGGGGTTGAGAGAATTTGATAAATCTATTGTGAATGTGAGAGGTGTTGTGAAATATATTGAGTCCTTACCTCAAAAGTGGAGTACATTTAAGAAATGTGTTGGGTTGGAAGAGATTGCAAACAAAAGTGACATTTGCTTAGATGTACCAACTAGGTGGAACTCCACCTATCTTATGTTGGAGAGGGCTTTAAAATTTTGAAAAGTTTTTGAACGGTTGGAAGAAGAAGAATCGGGGTTTCTTACTAGTATTGAAGGCGATGATGACGAATCCGATGATGTAGTGAATAGGAGAATGTCAAAGAAGTTAGGGCCTCCCAATAATAACGATTGAGAGAAGGTAAGGTTGTTTGTAAGGCTTCTTCAACTATTTCATAATGCAACTTTAGTTATAATAGTTGAAGCAATTGACTTGGAGTGTGAAGAAGGAAGCCATGTGGTGGGATTAATGGCCACAAATATGAGGAAAAAATTTAACAAATATTGGAGCAACTTAGATAATATGAATATGTTGTTGTTTGTTGGGATTATTTTTTATCTTCGGTACAAGATACGATATTTTGACTTTGAATTAGAAGGAATGTATGTCAATGATCACACAAAAGCGGTTGATTTGAGTTGGAAGATAAAAAATCTTTAACACGCATGTATGAGGCATACGCTAATAATGAAGAAGACAACAGTTCTGATCTACAACAGCATACAAGTTCCCATTATGAAGAAGTAAATACTACAGATTGTAGTGGTAGTAGAGTTAAGAATAAGACGGCAGAAAGAATGGTCATATTTAAGCAATGGTTACAGTTGAAAAACTCTTTGGAAAGCAAGAACGAGATTGATAGGTACCTAGCTGAAAGCTGTGAAGAGACATTTTCAAGTTTTGACATTCTTATTTGGTGAAAGGTTAATTCAGTTAGATATCGCGTGCTTTCAAAAGTTGCACCCGATATACTTACAATACCGATATCTACAGTAGCCTCTAAATCTACATTTAGCACTGCAGATCGTGTCTTTAATCCTTTCCGAAGTAGTTTATCTCTGATGATGGTTGAGGGTTTCATTTGTACATAGAATTGGCTTCGTTCTTCTTCTACTCCAATCAGCATTAAGACTTTAATGGATGAGGTGGAGGATTTTGAGAGGCAGTTGGGTATGTTTCTTATTTATTTCATTTTATAACTTTTATGATCTATAATATTATATGTTATGTAAATTTATATAATTTTTTTTGCTTGTTTATTGTATAGAAATTGTTCGGGAGGGTGAAAATTCTATGGAGTCATCAAATACAATGTCTACAACTAATGCAAGTTAATGAGGTCATTGAGGTGAATCTGATTTAGCTTGTTAGTTTTCAGTTTTCAATTTTGCTAATAATAATTCCTCCAGTTTACACTTTACAGCGTCAAGATGTAAGAGGCTAGGAGCTGCCAGGGGCCCAGGAGAATAATTTATATTGATGTAATTTGTATTGAAAGGTGAGAGTTATGTTTTTTTTAGAGCAATTTGTTTAATTGTATAATTATATAATTTGTAATTTGTTGTCTTCTTTGTTTTATTTTTTTAGACCTTCTTTTAATTTTCAATTTTTAGTATGTTACTTACATGATGATGATAAGCATAGTATAATTTTTAGTTTTTAATTTAACCTTGTTTAAATTGTTTGGATGGATAATTAATAAAATTTCTATGATTACCTATTAAAAAACATTATTTGGATGGATATAGAAAATTTTTATCTATTAAAAATAATATTTTAACAATTTATTGAGTACAAAAATTTATAAAGTAATTTTGCATCTCAAAAGGCTTAAAAGAATGATTTTTAAAAATGTAGTGTTAGCGAGCTTTTTTGACTTAAAATTGGATAAAATGTTAATGGGCTTTTACTATTGGGCTGAAAATATAGGATATAAAGATTGGCCTATTTGGTTTAGGGTTGGACCGAATGGATCGAATGGGACCGACCGGACCAGACCATCCCAAATGGGACTGGACCGAATCGGTCCTTATGCATTTCGGTCCGGTCCAGGGTGAAAAAACCCTAGGTCTGGTCTAGTCCACAAAACCTCCTCAGGACCGACCGGACCGGACCGAATTCAACCCTAGTACTATAAAATCGCATTAATTTGCATTCTTTATCCCTTGTTCTCGGTTCTGATAATCCATGTGCAGTAAAACCCGGTGGCTTCGTTGTGAAAGGTGAGACAGCCTCAACAGCATTTGGATTCACCGCCTTATTGATTGTAGCTTAGTGGTAAACCGTTCGTCTTGCTTCTGGGTTTTCGATTTCTTCTTCAAGTAAATTTCTTGAACGCAAATTTTAATACCTGGTGCATGCGATAGTGGCACAAGGTTGTGTAAATTTGCAACAAAATTTAGTTGTAGGAATTATGTTATGCTGCTAAATGGTTGGAGTCAGATGAAGAGACTACGGAATGCTCTATGTAATAGTATCTGTCTTTTTGCTTGCATTTTTGTCTATTTATTGGAGAAATGGAAGTACATTCAACATGCTGGCATATCAATGCTTACAGTATCTTTCAGTGACGGAGAAAAAAGAAGGCAAAATATAGATTGACGTTAAAAGTGTTATGTGTTTACAGAGGATACGCAGTGTCAGACTTTTCGTTTGCCTTTATTTTTTTCTCAATTGTATTAATTGACTGATTGCTGGAGTGCATTTGGGTTTTATGTTTGCAAAAACTGTTTCTTCCCGACCTCCGAGTCTTTGGCCTGTTGAAATGAAGTTTCCAATGGTAAATTTCTAGTTTCTCGTTCCATAATGCATATCTGTTGTATGCTTTCTGTGTACTTGGATTGTGCCTCTTTCTGCTTTCAGTTTTTAGTATATTTTTTGCCCAGGGAAAAAGATTTGAAAAAAAATTCCATTGAGCGACAACATGGCAGTGTTGAGATATATTTGTGTGTGTCTGTGTTTTTGCTGCCAATAATTTTAGTACCAAGGAATATTTTCATTTTGTACCCTTGTAACATATCTATTTTTTCAATTTGCACCCTAAACAATGAAATCTTGAACATTTGCACCGATTTGGCCGTTAAGATTGTGTCACGTACCCTATTTTTAATTGATCTTAGTAAGGGTTCAAATTGTCAAAATCCGGTAGTTTAGGGTGAAAATGACAAAATGATGGTAGATAAGGGGTGTAAAATGTAATTTTCCCTTGTAATAATATGGAACTATAACTTGGTTTTCAAGAAAGCTTGTTGCAAGAAAAGTTATCATCTTGACTACCGATATTATTAGTGTGTGATCAGCATTAGTTGCTGATATGAAACACCAGTCATACAAATTTCCTCTTTCATGTTTCCATGCAAATTCCTTATACTACTCAAACTGGACTGGGAAGTATAATGGACAACAAGACATCGCTTTGGAGGAAGAAATCTTCAGAGAAGACCATCGTCCCAGCTGACCAACAATTACACAACTCTTCAAAAGGAAATGAAGAAGAGGTAGTTCATTAACATTTTGCTTGATCAGTTTTTCTTTGCCACTAATTCCACCTCGAAATTGAGTAGCTGATCTTCTACACATCATGTCATTCTTTACGTTCATGGCATTGCGGAACACACTAATGAATCCTTAGCAAGCCAGTAGGTCCAGTACCCTGGCATATAAACACATTTAAGCTCAATGCTTTTCTTATTGGTGTCCTACTAATTAAGTATTCCACTAGGTAGAGGAGCAGGCAGACAGACATCTAAATCATAATACTAGAACTGAAAAACTTTTTATCTGCATGTTTTTCCATGAAGCTATAGCTTTTGGATTACTTTTCCACTTTAATTGGAGGTTCACGGAAAAGCTTGTGTTATATGTTCTCAGAAATGAAACTAGCATTACTTTTTTATAAAAGACTTTGTTTCTGTGAAATGATCTCTAATGGTGGAAATAGAGGTTTATAAAAACATTTGGCACATCGGAAGATCAACAATCTCTTCAGAGAGAAAAACTTAACATGTTTTGAGTCATCCATCTCCTAGAACCGAGCTCCTCAGTTAGACAAAATAATTATAAATTTAAGAGGAGAAAAAAAGAAAGAAAGAAAGAAAAGATGCATCTAGTGGTGAAGCTTCATATGGATACTAGATATGTTTACCCTGTGGGGTTCTAGGAATGCATAAAGCTTAACCAGATATAGAGACATGAAGTATCACAGAATAGCAACTGTCATTAGAAAGTTGGTGCCTGCCAGTATGGGGTGCAAAAATTTTAAAAATGATCCCCAACAGGCATTCTCGCCTTACTGCTTTCTGCTGCCTGTCCTCGGTTGTTGAACGTTTCCAGTGTGTTTTTTTTTCTTTTTTCTTTTTTCGTTTAGTAACTATTTATGGATTCAAATTCAAGAGTTCCTACCAAACTGGCCTAGAGTGAGAGAGATAGATAGACTCATGAAATGGGTCCTACAACATTTATTAAGCCTTTATTGAGCTACAGGCTCGCTTCATGTGTCTATCTCTTTCTCCCTAGAATTCCAAACTCTAGAAGAACCAACTCTCTGTTTCATGTACTCTAATATGAGGCCCTTGCAGTTCCTTAACCATTTCACTCTGCAGTTGACGGGTCTCCTGAGAATCCTACTAAAAGGATCGGCATTATGACTGAACAATTATCTAGTATGGAAGAAGCAAATAAGAATCTCATAAAAACCCTTCATAAAAAAGCAAATGAACTACAATTTTCGAGGGAAATGTATGCTCATGCAGCATCCAAATTATCACAAGTTAAATTGCAGTTTGTAGAAGTGTCAAAAGGTCAGAACAATGTGGAGCCAACAAAAATTGCTCCTGTGTCACATGATCTTTGTCTGGCATCAATATCTAATATTGGTAGTAATGACAAGGTTAGATGTGCTGAATCATGGACCTCTGGTTTGACTACAGAACTGGAACACTTTAGAAATGGAAAGCAAAAAGGTTTACCATCATCCAAAACAGTTGGAACTTCCGAAATTAACCTAATGGATGACTTTGTTGATATGGAAAGATTAGCATTAGTCACTGTTGATAAACCACTTGGGAGTTCTCAGTTTTCTTCACATGAAGCTAATGCAATTTCTAGCCCCTTGGAAATGGAACTAAACCAGAGATCCTCTGAGTTAATGGGAGGGGAGATAATACCATTACCCAACTCTGAATCAGGCTTCAGTATGTCAAAACAGGAAATCAGATCCAAAGATACATTTATTAGCAAAGTTCCTGATTGGCTTCAGGATATACTCAAAATGGGCTTGGAGCAAAACCATGTCACAGGCAGAAACTCAAATGAATTACTTGAGGATATTAGAGCAGCTTTGGCACATATCAATCCTCTAAACCACATTGATGTTATTGATGCATCTAATGCCACACTCATAAGCGGCTACATCTTGGGGAAACCATCAAATAAATCTTTAGTGATGGCTTCATCTGATGGTGGTGTCTCGTCGACAGAAAAGACCAACACGGATCGGTGTGCCATCTCTGGACTACAATAATCCTGAGACCTTGGCCAGAAAGGATGAAAATATGATCGCATACAAGAATTCAGAAATACCTGCAGGGTACATGGTCCAGGTATTCCAGTGGAAAACTTCTGAACTCAGTGCTGTTTTACAGCAATTTGTTCATACTTGTGATGATTTGTTGAATGGAAAGGAAAATATAGACAAATTTGCCCAAGAATTAACTACTGCTTTAGACTGGGTTATGAAGCATTGCTTTTCCCCACAAGATGTTTCAAACATGAAGGAGGGGATTATCAAGAATTTTGATTGGGATAAATCAAGAAGCGAGAGTGAAGCAGAAGTTGGAATGATCGGTCATTTTTCTGAAGCAGGACGTGTTCCAAGAGAACAATTATCATATTTTCTGATGACTGCCACTTCGAGTGGAAATTGTCTTCAGATGGAAGAACTTCATTCTACTCTTATGGAAGAAAGTAGGAAATCTAGAGGTGAATTGATGAATTTGAAATCTGCAAAGAAAGACTTGGGAGGAAGGCTTCAGTCAGCTACTGATAAGAGGGAACCCCTGATGAATCAGCTCCTCAAATCTGAGAAAACCATTACGTGCTAGCAAACAGAGCTCGAAACCCTAAATGAATCAAAAGGAAAAACTGAGATTCAAATCAAAAGTCAGAAGCTGATGAATGAAGATCCTGATAGACAGCTTACAGTGGCCGGAGTGGAATTAAATGAAGCTCAGGAGACGTTTTCATCCTTAGAAGTGGAGGCGGATGATAAAAATAACTGTTGTGAAGAATTAGAGGCCACATGCCTTGAACAGCAGGTCCATTTTGGGAGGTAATAATATATATATATATGATTTTACTCTTTTTTTCTTAAATAATGTTTACTTCTAGTTATCTGCATTATTGATTATCAAGGTTTCTCTGGTATCTGATACATGTTCAGCATTACAAAGAAGGAAAGCCCCAACAATGACCTCCATCTGGAAGAGAAGCATTTTCAGGCTGTATGTTCAGTCTTTTTTTTGGTTTTTTTTTTTTTTAATGTTCATATTGTCTTACTGGATGTACTTTAATTTTGGGTGAAATACTCCCATGTTTTGTGTTTTTGCTGCTTTAGAATCTGATAAATTTGATGATAACTGAAACTGCTCAGTATAAATGTAGACTTTGAAAGCATATATACTTAATTTTCTAACACCTGCTATGTAAAATGGCTGGCTTTAATTAATCTACTTTTCTTGTTGCAAAGATAGAAAATATTGCAGACTATAAAAATTGCGTTTTTTTAATAATAAATAAATAAATGTGCTTACATGATCAATGATGTATTTTTCATTATTATGTATGAAACCTTACATGGGAAATTAGGAGAATACAACCAAGAAATCTTTAGTATCGACATTATTTGATTTTTAATGGTAGGTGATGTATGTATCGTTTATGCTTGAGACTTTTGCCGGATTTGCACAGATCGGATTTCTAATGGGAAAGAAGGGAGCGAAAAGAAACACCAACGTGACAAATCAATTTTACGATCCAAAAAAAATTACACACAACATCTAATTAGATGTGACAGCATCCATGAATTCTGAATCATTTCCCATAGCTTTCAACGTCTCGGGCGAAAGGCAAGCTTCGATGTCAATGCCGCCTTCTTCCGCCGCAGGAAAAACTGTAACCTTCCCCTGAGTTTTGTTCGCAGAACCGCTTCGCACGGCCACCGGTCTTCCCCATCCAAAGTCATTACCATAGACATTGAACCTCGGCGAGCTGCTCGTGACCAAAGCATGAACAGCCATGCTACCCGCTCTAAATAACCTAGGGCTTTCCACCCATGACTCCAAAAAGCTCCTAGCTTTTTCCTCTGTATGCAAAGCAACCATCTTGTTCATTTCCCAAGCTGCATGACCAAGTCCACCTCCAAGTAGATCACCTGCTTTGACGGTCACGGTCCCTATATATACCGCATTTCCGAAATAATTTTCAGGCAATGGTGGGTGCAATCTTGTTCTAGCTCCTATTACCAAGCGGTAAGAGACTTCTTGATTTGGGTCTAGATTTTGGCTACGAATTACAGACCGCCAAAAATGAGTTAAGACTGCTTGTAGAGAGGATACCCGGTTGGTCATGCCAATCTCAGCATTGGCCTTTGCTTTCAGTTCTGCAGTCTTTTCTTTTGTGAAATGAAAAATTCTTTCTTTCAGCCATAGCGGAGTGAGGCTATCAGAGAGCTTTTGGGAGGGAATCCGGAGAGGACAATCAGTACCATCAAGGAACCAACGTCTGAGAGCTGGAGATTTGGATATTTGATTAAAACCCCTGGAGATTTCAGACCAAGAATTGAAGAAATGCCAAAAGGACGTGCCGTCGGCAACTGCATGGTTAAGGGTGCAACCGATGAAGATGCCATCGACAAGCTCAGTGACTTGCACTCCGAGCAAGGGCTTAGAAGTGCCCTCACAGTTTAGCACTCCGTTGAGTGGGAAAAAAGAGTGGACAAGTCGATCGGGAACGTAGACAGGCTCGAGAATATCGGCAATCGTAACAACATCATTGGCTGCGGCGTGTACAAACTGTGCTCCAGCGTTGTTGCAATTGATAAAATAGGAGGTGGAGTTGTCGTCGTTTTGGATGGAGACAAGGCGGCCGGCGAGGGGGTTGAAGAAGTCCAGCGTGCGGGAAAGGGAGGTTCTGAGGTGTTGGATTATTGAGCTTTCTGATGAGTACTCTCTGACCTCTTGTGTGGTTTTGGGTTTGTGGAAAATGAGTCCCTTCTGGATGGGGCCTACTAGGAGGAGCTGGAGATCCCATGGAGTCAACTCAATTCTCTCATGAGTTGAGCACTCCTTGTGACTCGCCGCTTTGACTGAACTCGTTGAGATGAGTTGAATGTCCGCCATGTCAGTTTCTTCTGCAACTGCTAGCTTTTCTCCGTGTGCCTGGCTGCCTGCGTATATTGCTGAAGCTCAATGGTTGGAGTTAATTATTGCCTGTATAAAACAAAGGAAATTGGTTCACCATCGCGCACGATAAAGCGTATTTTATCAGCAGCCGAGTTATCCACGTTACCGCATATATGTTTATGAAAAAATTGGCTCTTAAAAAATAGGTTTTTTTTAATATTTTGTATGGTGAAATTTACTCTTTTATTTTTTAAAGAAACTGTACCAGGTTTATATATTTAAGATTTTTATAAAAAAATATAAAAACTTTATGTACAGTTATTTTTGCGTACTTCTTATGCACTCCATCAATGTGATTACCTACGTCAATTTTTTTAATATAAAATAATTATTTTTGTCAATAACATCAGTGGAGTGCGCAATGAGTATGTAAAAGTAACTGTATGTAGTAGAACTCTTTTGTAAATAGTAGTGAAATAATTTGAGTTAAAATATTTTATTAAATTTTGGAAAAAGAGAAATTAAAATTTGAATAAAATATTATAAGATATTTGAAATCTGAAAGATTTGTGTTTTTTTTTTTTTTAAGTTTATGAAAGTTGTAATTGAAAGTTGAAAATTGTTTGTGTTATTTGAATGTTGAAATGAGATGAGATGAGTTCAGATCACATCCAAATAAGACGTTAATTGCCCTTTTCCACTTCACCATAGAGGTGTAATCAGTCCGATTCGACCTAATTTTAGACAAATTTTGAAACCAAATCGGCATACACTGATTTTGAAAATTTAAGAATCTACATGGACCGATTTATCACCGAAACCGAAAGTTTAATATTATAATTTTTTCAATATTAAAATTAATTGTTAGAATTTAGTATTTTGATTAATAATTATTAATTCATTTATGTTCAGTTATACTATATAGTATAAGTAGTATCTAACTTATCAGTGAGATTAATAAACCTGAAGAACAAAATTAAAATAGTATAATTAGTATCTAACTTGCATTAAATATTATATTAATTTTACTTTATAAGATTAATATACTTGAATAATAAGATTTGAATTTAATATTATATTAATTAGAAATTTATCGTATAATATAATATAAAAAGTTATATATATTACTGGTCAATAGTTTAAAACGATTTTCACAATATGAAAATTGGTGCAGGACATGCTTGAACTAGTTTTCGATTTTTGTTTACACCCTTGTTCACCGTCAACCCCATATCCATTGGAAACCGAAAATTGACCAGCTTCCCCACCAGCACGCAGCACATATGAGATTTTCACCTCTTACTCACATAAGTTGTCGGGCGACATTTGTTATGATCCCACATTGGTTAGGAGTCAAATGGTATGTCCGCATATAAGATTTGGGGCACCTCCACCTAGCAAGCCAGTTTTCTAAGATGTGAATCATTGGGCCATATATGGACACATAACAAATGGTATTAGAGCCAGTTGTGAGCTCCCATGTTGCCTTGCCTAACGGGCCGGGCTTGCGAAGTGGCCGGCTATGGATCCAGTTGGACAGGCCATGTTGCCCCAGCCTGGTGAAAGCCTCCCGTAGTGCTCGAACAACATAGGTATTGATCTTGAAGGCTGGGAGTATGTTTTGGTCCCACATTAATTAGGAGTCAAACGGTATATGTGCATATAAGCTTGGGGGCACCTCCACCTAGCAAGCCAGTTTTCTAAGATGTGAATCATTGGGTCATATATGGATGCATGACAAATGGTATCAGTTTAGATCTGGGAGTAATGAAAATGGATGGAAAATTTGGAATTGTAATGGATAATTGTAATGTTGTATGGGAATTGATAGTGAAAATACTCTTCTTCGAGTGAGAGCTCCTCCAAACAGTCTAACAATACAAGAAAATTCTAGATGAAAAACAATAACTATCTCTTTACAGGGATATAGAGAAAACAGTAAAATGATATTGAAAATGTTGTATTGGAATTGATAGTGAAAATACTCTTCTTCGAGTGAGAGCTCCTCCAAACAGTCTGATAATATAGGAAAATTCTAGATGAAAAATAATAACCATATCTTTACAGGGATATAGAGAAAACAGTAAAATGACTTGACTACCCTTATTATAGCCTACAGCTCATATTGTAAATGAAGTAAAAAATACTATAGCAATCAAAGAGGCCCACTGGTGACCCACAAACATAAGCCTAGTGGGACCCCCCTTTCCAAGCCCATCTGGCCCAACTCCAACACTTAGCTTCTAGGGCCTTCTCCCTTCTATTTCCTTCATACACATCAAACTTGCAGAAGCCTCCAAGTCTCCAGCTTTGCCTTCCTCTCCTCTGCCGATGGGTAGTAGACATGTAACAGAGCTCCCTTCTTCAGAACACCTTGCCCACAAGGTGAGGGAAGGCTTCACACAACTAGTGGTATGATTCCCATGAGGCCTCTTCTGCCGATTGCCCCTGCCAGCAAACCAATAACTCCACCATAGGTTGGTTTTTCACCTTTTTCATCCTCCTTGTCAAAATTTCTTCCAGTTCTAGCTTGATAACCCCCATTGAATCTACTGGTGGCAGCGTTGGTAAGGGACTAACATTTTGCCCTAATTTCTTTTTCAACTGTGACACGTGAAACACATTGTGAATATAGGATGTTGGTGGGAGGCGGATCTGATAGGCTACTTCCCTGATTTTCTGTTCTACTTGGAAGGGCCCATAGTATCTTAGTGAAAGTTTGAGACTTTGCCTCTGATGGACTGTGATTTATCAATATAGCTGGAGTCTCAAGCAGACCTAGTAACTAACTTGGTATTGCTGCTCCTTTCTCTTCAAGTCTGCATTTGTTTTCATCCTCTGTTGAGCACTAACCATGTTCTGTTTTAGTAGGTACCATAACTTGTCACGCTCCTGCAAGGTAAGCCCCACTTCTTCTACATTGGTTGTTCCTAGGTTGTAGCTCATTAGTCTAGGGGGTTTATAGCCTTAGAGGGCCTCAAAGGGTGTTACTTTGGTTGTGGCATGTTGATTACAGTTATAACACCATTCTGCCAGAGCAATCCAGTTAGACTAGACCTTAGGATTATCACTGACATAACTCCTAAAATAATTTTCAACCCATTTGTTTACAACTTCTATCTAACCATCCGTTTGAGGGTGGTAGGCAATGCTAAAGGCTAGCTGGACCTCTTGTAGAGCAGATAATTCCCTCCAAAACTTGCTAGTGAATGTGGGATCCTAGTCTGATATGATTGAATTAGGCCAACCATGGAGCTTGAAAATGTGCTTTACAAACTGCTTGGCTATTACTTTGGTTGCATAGGGGTGTGAGATGGGTACAAAGTGGGCATATTTAGTGAATATGTCCACTACTACCCATGGAGCATTGAACCCCCCTGATGTGGATAATGCTTCCAAGAAATCCGTAGTTATCTCAGACCATAGTCTTGAGGGTATAAGCAGTGGTTGAGTAACCCACTAAGAAGTGTATTATCAACTTTGACTGTTTGGCACACTTCACAGTCTCTTAAAAATGCCCTCAAGTCATTGTTTGGATACCCATTTTTGCTGTATAGAAGTTCCCACCCTTTGGTCTAGTAGGAACTTAAGGCTTTGGTGGTCTATTTTGACCACAAAGGATTAACCAAACAAATAAGGCCGCCACTTTTACACTGCAGAAATTAGTGCAGCAGTTATTTTTTATAAGTTGACATACTGCCCTCCCTTTTAGTGCTTGACTAAAAAATGCAAGGAGCTTGCCTTCCTGCATTAAAACAGTCCCGACAGCCTCCCCGAAGGTATCACATTCTATAGTGAAGGGTAATTGGAAATTGGGTAGAGTTAAAACAGAAGGTTGTGTCATGACAGTTTTTAGCCTCTCAAAGGCAGCTTACGCCCCTTCATCCCACTTGAAACTATCCTTCTTTAATAGGCTAGTCAACTTGGCAGCAATAGTCCCATAACCCTTCACAAACCTTTTATAGTACCCGATGAGATCTAAAACCCTCTCAAAACCTTGATAAATTTTTGCACAAACCATTCCAACATGGCCCTCAACTTTTCCGAGTCAGCTCTAATTCCTTGGCCAGATATTAAATAGCCCAAATAAATAATTTTTTCACAACCAAAGTAACAGTTACTCAACTTAGCAAATAGATGATTTTGCCTCAAGATGTCAAAAGTCACCCTTAGGTGTGTCAAATGGGTTTTAACATCCCTGCTATAAATTAGAATATCGTCAAAAAAAAAAAAAAACCAAGATGAAACGTCTAAGATGAGGTTTAAAAATTATGTTCATAAGGCTTTCGAAAGTCGAGGGTGCATTGGTCAAGTCAAAGGGCATAACTAGGAACTCGTAGTGCCCATCATGTGTTCGAAAAGTCGTCTTGGGTACACCTTCTGCCCTTACTCAAATCTTGTGGTAACCCAACCTCAAGTCAAGTTTAGAAAAAAATTTTACCCCATGAAGCTCATCCATCAACTCCTCTACAACGGGTATAGGATATTTATTCTTGATATTGACGTTGTTTAGCGCTTGTAATCCACACATAACTTTCTTGTTCCATCCGCTTTTCTCACCAATAAGACAGGTAAAGAATAAGGACTTTGACTAGGGCGAATGACCCTCGAGTCTAGTAACTCCTTCACTATTTTCTCAATCTCATCCTTTTAAAATAGTGATATCTGTAAGGGCGTATAGAGATGGGTTTAATGTCGGGTTGTAAGTTGATTGAATGGTCATGGGTTCGGTTAGGGGGAAGGCCTTTTGGGGAAGAGAAAATGTCTGGGTATTGGATAAGTAGCTGTTTTATGGGCTCGGGTATGGTTGGTGTTTGGTATGTAGGCACCTTTTCAATTAACTGCAGTACAACCCCCTTGTTCTCACTATGATTAGAGCTGTTTATATACCCTTCCTTGATCCATGAGTTAACACTCAACCCCTTCAACTTAACAATCACATTGTTTAAGGAAAATTGCATTGTCAACTCCTTAAAATTCCATAGGATGGAGCCTAGCCTTTAAAGCCATTGCACCTCTAAGACCATATCACAACCTGCCAAAGCCAGTAAGTACAGATCCATGTTAAAATTTTGTCCCTGAATGGTGACATTGACCCCTACCACTTTTCCTTCATTTTCCACTCGGTCCCCATTAACCATTTTAACTTTCACCCTTTCTTTCGTTGTTACTGGTAGCTGAACCTTAGCAAATAACGCTGGGTCTAGAAAATTATGCGTGCTTCCCGAATCAATTAAAATTGTGACCCCAACACTGGCAATTCTTCCCTTGACACACATTGTTTTAGGATTGAGTGACCCTGTTATGGCGTGTAAGGATATTTCAGCGCACTTTCCAGCCTTGTACAGCCTTAAACTCCCTTCTTGGTCAGTCCCTGCATCTGACCCTTCTTCATTAACCTCTAGATTATCAACTACTTCTTCAATTAAGTATAATTTTGGACTTTGGCAACGACGCCCCAGTCTCCACTTAGAGTCACAGTGGTAACATAAATCCTTCCCCCTTCTATCTCTCATTTGATTCTCACTGATTTTCTACACAGGTACTACAACCCTTCTAGCATTTTTTGTGTCAAGGTTTTGAGGGTTTGGGGTTATTTTTAGTGAGGCTGGTTCATGGTAATGTGGGGTAGGGTTTTGGGTTGTGAGTTTCTTGTGGAGGGACACATGTTCTCCTTGTATTTTGGCAAGGCTATAAACTGAGCTGAGGTTGTTTGGGTTGAACATATGCACGGGTAACCGTATTTCATCTCTTATGCCACTTAGGAAAAAACTTTATTAGTGCTACTCTGATAGGCCTCTAAGTCTATTGGAAAGGGCTTCAAAGTGAGCCTTGTATTCTTCCATCGTTCCCCATGGGGTCATCATAGCTACTAAGCCCAAACCTAATCAACAATGCCCTCACAAATCATTCCCAATCAGAAATTAGACTTGATTCTTCTAAATCCTAAAACCATACTACAGTCTTGCTCTCCATATGGAAAGAAACAAGTCTCAAATGCTGCTGTGGTAAAGTATTGCAGACAGTAAAGAATTGACTCACCTTATACAACCAACTATGGGGGTTTTCACTGTGAAAGGTGGGGAAATCGAGTCTCAAAGCTCTAGCAAGTATCTCCCCCGTGTGGGGAGCCATCTGCCCACTCGGGTCTTGTTGGTCAGCCTCTTCATGATTGTTGAACCCACATGAGCTCTATTTGTTGTTTTTGTGTAGATCTGCTGCAATAGAGGAAAACTACTGCATCATGCCCTCCATTTGTTTCCTCATTGCCTGTAACTCCACTCCAATTGAAGAAAACTAGAACTCAGATTGCTTAATGTGTGCCTCTGTTATCTTCTTGAAGGATTAGAATCCTTCTTGAAGATCCTTCAATCTCGTGCCATCAGCCATGGAAGCAGAGGAGAACTCGTCTCTTGATACCACTTGTTATAGTCTAGATCTGAGAGTAGTGAAAAAGGATGAAAAATCTAAAAATCTGGGAATTGTAATGGATAATTGTAATGTTGTCTTGGAATTGATAGTGAAAATATTCTTCTTCAAGGGAGAACTTCTCCAAACAGTCCAACAATACAAGAAAATTCTAGATGAAAAACAATAATGGTCTCCTTACAAGGATATAAAGAAAACAGTAAAATGACTTGACTACCCTTACTGTGGCCTACGACCCATATTGTAAATGAAGTAAAAAATACTATAGCAATCAAAGAGGCCCACACCCATGAACATAAGCCTAGCATGACCCCCTCTTTCCAAGCCCATCTGGCCCAACTCCAACACTTAGCTTCTAGGGCATTCTCCCTTCTGTTTCCTTCATACGCATCAAACCTACAGAAGCCTCCGAGTCTTCACCTTTGCCTTCCTTTCATTTGCTAATGGGTAGTAGACATGTAACAGCGCTGTTCATTGTTGTTGTGCATAAATGGAGGAAAGCAAAGCAGAAGTTGGTGGGTTGCATTAGCATGTCTATTATGGAGAAAGGAAAATCAGAAGAAAATGGAAGGACAAAGAAACACAATGGCTTTCTCTCTTTGCTTGAGGCTTTTCCAACAGCTTTTATTTTATGGAAAGGTCGATATGATAATATTGTCTGGTTATCAATGAACAGTCTTAAGAAAAGGAGAGAAGGACTGTTATCATCGCATCTCCATGCATTCTAACGGCATTCACAATGGTTACTTTATCTTATCTTTTAAAATATGAATTCAAATTAGATGAGATAAGATAAAAGTTAAAATTTGAATAAAATATTATTAGAATATTATTTTTGTTTTAGGATTTGAAAAACTTGAATTGTTATTGTATTTTGTATGAAAATTTGTAAAAGTTGTAATGATTAGATGAAATAAGATTAGATGAGTTAAGATAAATTTTGAATCCAAAGCTCCCCTAAATCTATTTTTTTCTATTTTACATACTAATTTTTACAATATATCATACATCAAATTATCTATTTTTTATTCATATCATTCAAATAATTTTTTTTAATTCTTTTTAAATACTTCATTTCTACCAATAAATTTGCAATATATATTTTTATATACAATGTAATATAATTCGGTTCTATACAAACAAAATAAAAATGTATAAGCCGAAAAAAATTAAAAATAAAATCAAAATATGGCAAAATTGGATAAAAGATATTTCCAAGATAGTTTTTAGAAGAAAATGAAATAGTGTGTTTTAAATAAGGAGCAATAAAAAGAACTTGCTTACATGATAAAAATCAAAGTAAAATAAGAGAGAAATATAAAATGATAAAAAAAACATGTAGCGGGTTATGTAGCAAATTGTATTTTAGATATCCTTTTACATAATTGATGAAACTTTTTCCTGATCAATTCTTCAAATAATTTACATTTCTTGTATTATATATAAGCCATTAAGAATGCTCTTAGGAGGTTGGTTTTATAAACCTTTGAAACCATCTCGTCCTATCTAATCTTAATATCTAAACATCATTCAAACACAAATATTTTTTAATTCTAAATTTTTAACTTTTTCATCGAAACATTATCTAATTATTACAACTTTTCTAAACTTCTAAACAAAACACAAAAGATATTCTATATTTTTCAAATCCTAAAATAAAAATTGTATTAAAAAAATTATATTCTAACTCTATTTTAACTTTATAATTTTTTTATTCAATTTTTTCTCTCATTTTTCAAAATCTCATAAAAATCTTAACTCAAACCATTTCATTATTATTCACAGATTTTTTTTTATCTTATCTCATCTCATATGTAAAACCAAACGAGACTTAACACATTTGAATATGATGTATTTTTACCCACATGAAATTATTTCATATTTTTATATTTGAAAAATTCTACTCATCATTTTCACACCACGCATAATTTTTAATTATTTTTAATTTATTTCTCTTACTAAATGTGTGGTTTCTGGATGATGAATAAAAGGAACTCAATTAGTTCAAAGAGAATAAACCCAAAAAAATTAAAATAATAAAAATAAATATGATGTGTGTTGTGTAGAAATGATGAGTAAGAAAGTTTGTTTGTTTTATCTAGCTGTCCAAAGCTCCCCTAATTATTTAATAAGAAGTTAATAAATTTAATTAGCGTTTAAAACGTGATTCTAAAAATACGTAATAATCGAAAAAAGTAAATTAATTACTTTAATATTATGATGTAGAGAAAATAAAAATAAAGTGATAATATATTAATTCTTTTTTTATTTTATGAAAAGGTGATGCTAATATTAAATAATTGAGGTGTTATTATATAATTAAATATAATTTAAAATATAATTGAATAAGTTCTAATTAAAAATAAAAATTTTGTATTAAGTAGATCGTGATTCATGATCCTGCTGCGGAAACGAGGCACCTTTTTTTCTTTTTAATTGTTATTATTGACATTAGATATTCGAGACAAAAATCTTAGCAGTTTTGCAGAAACAAGTTCAGAATAATCTAATAAAAAATGGGTAGTGGTAGGGTTACTATCTTTTTAATATCTATTTATTATTTATAGTGTATTTATTATTGTTTTCTAATATTTTTTTAACATCTTTAATCATTAAGAAGAAAATTAAAATATATATATTTACTAATAGTTACTTTCTTAACCATTAAGTAAAATAAATAAATAAATAATAATAAAAAAATAGTAAATGAGTATTAGGAAGGAAGCAACCTATCATTTTCCTAAAAAATCCGTTAAAAGCTACAACTCCACGTGACAGTCTCATCTGGTGTTAGGATAGTGGAATTCATAACGATGTCCGATGATGGGATGGAATGAGATACTATGTTGATTTGCTGTACAAATGGAATAAAATGAAACGAAATAAAAGTTAAGAATTAAATAAAATATTATATTTAATAAAATATTATTAAAATATAATTTTTTATTTTTATTTTAAAATTAAAAAATTTAATTATTTATTATATTTTATATGAGAGATTAAAAAAATTATAATTATTATATAAGATGAGATTCTCGTCTATCTACCAAATAAAAAATGCCTAATAATTAAGCTTTTTAATATAAAAAATGCCCCTCCCAATTTTATAATATGAAAATTTATATTTAATCGTTAATCACATGTTTGCATTGATTATATAAAAATAAATTATAAAGAATTGTAAATGTATTATTATCCTAATTATTTACAATATATTAGACATGAGCTTCGTGCTGTTTGTATGCCACGGATCGATGAAAATTTGTTACAACTTTTTAGTGGATTTTTAATAAGGTTTGGATCTAAAAATTTGTGATCTGTTTTTTTAATCTTGTTAATTAAGATTTATGATTATATATTATATTAAAATGTTACACTACCGTTGCACTATATTCTTGATTTCCATCTCAATAAAATGCTGCGTAATTCCGCAGATTAGCCTTGTTTGTTTTTAGAAAACATCTTATCTCATCTCATCTCAATTTTATCATTAAACTTTTCCAAATTTCAATACAAAATAAAATAAATAATTCAACTTTTTCAAATCCATCTCATCTTATCTCATTTAATCATTACAACTTTCTCAAATTTCAATACAAAAAACAATTCAACTTTTTCAAATTCCAAAACAAAAATAATATTAAAAAATATATTCTAACAATATTTTATTTAACTTTTTAATTTTAATCTCAACTCATCTCATTTCATCTCTGAAAACAAACGAGGCAGCTGCGTCTCTAATCACATAAATTTTGTGATTTATTTTATTTTATTTTTACTTTTACCATCGTTCCAAATTTCCAATCACAATAACATAGGACGCTGTAGGTTTGGAGGGTGAGATGAGAATTTTGTATTTTGTTTGAAAGTTTAAAATATTATGTTTTAATATTATTATTGTTTTAGGATTTGAAAATTTTGAATTGAGATTTGAAAAAGTTGAATTGTTTATTATATTTTATATGAAGATTTGAAAAATATGTAATAACGAGTTGATATGAGATAAGAATTTTAGAGAATTTCTCACCCCCAAACCTGCCTAAGTGTCTTGGAGATTAGGCTTCGTTTGGATGAGATGAGTTCATTTTTAGAATGCTTCCAACGTCCAAACACAAGTTTTACTTTAATTGAATGTAGTTCAACTTGCCATACTGACAAACATCATATCACATTGACAAACATCAGTTCAACTTTTATTTTGGACCCCACACTGACAAAAATTAGATTTTTATCTGCTTGTTTTACACAAATGTGAAAGATTGGAACGCGGGTGGATTCCATAAAACTCACTCAATCATGTTAATTTATTATTATTTATAAAAAATTTAATTCATCTCAATATTTAAACACAATTTTAATCCCGTGTTCCCATCAGGATTTTGAGAAGAGAAAGAAAACAAGAAAGAAAAAAAACCAAGGAAAAGGACTGATCATCCGTCTGGACGGACTCTGTCAAATTCCATCGGTCGGCGAAAATATTCCAAAGAGCTAGATGGTGGCAAATATTTTCAGACGTTTCTCTATTCTGAAAACTTGATCTTTTGCATAAAATAATTTTACTCATATTTTTATATTATATATATATATTTAATAAGTATGTACGTACGTAGAGATGATAAATAAAAAAATTCAATCAGTTTATTCAAAATAAAAAAATTAAAACATATATAACGTATTATGTAGGATGATGTATAGCAAAGACTTTTTTGCACATATATTAACATATGCATTTTCATTAAACCAACACAACTTCCTTCTAACTTCATTATATTATTGTTCATAATTTCTTTTATATATATAAAGCTGTGTCTGCGCAAGCAAAAAATATTGTGTCTAATGTCTATTATATTGCCTTATGAGTACCATTCACTCAATCTTATTTATATATATATAAATATATATATATATATGTGAGAGAGAGAGAGAGAGAAAGGGTCCAAAATGTCATCTATATTCTTTTAGGACCACCTACTCTGCCGTCCTTGGATGTAACCATTAAGAATTATGTTTTTTTTTTTTATAAATTTTTAAATATTTTAAAAAATATACAAATTCATCGTAATAAATTTTATAAATATTTTAAAAGTAAAATAAAATATAGCGGTCAAATCCAAGAGAGCAAACCTGAGGCGCAAAGTAGCATTGTCGATTCCTTTATGTCTTTAGTGGCTAAGACAAAGGGAAGCTACATATTTGGGTTTGGAAGAAAGGGTGTTGGTTGAGTATGGATATACTCCATTGACAAAAGTCAGTACTCTTGGATTATTATTAGTTCATGAGATGAAGGCCTTTCCCTATGGGGCTTCTTATGGCATGTCTCGCTCAAAATCCATGGCAACCTTTATTTTGACATTGATGTATACAACCGCTCAATTTCTGGGTGTTGTTAACTAGGAGATTTAATGTCAAGACATAATTACAGGTTAATCCTCGGATTTTGCCCCAGAATTGTTTTCAAATATATGGATCACACAAGGGTATGCTCTCCGTTTATGTGAAGGAAATGCCCCGGGTGATTTTTTCTTTTTTGAAGTTGGCCCTGGGTGATATTGATCGTTCTAAAACAAATCAATTTCCATTCGAAAAGTTTTCATAATATTTAGTTGGTTATTAAGACATTTATATAGAATTTTAGATGTGTTTAATAATTTTTTTTAGTTATTAATTTTAAATGAACATTTAAAATATAATTGTTTAAACAATAATTTAATTAAAATATAATTATTAATTAACATATATATAATCAATAGAAATACAAAATTTGATAAAAACTAATAAAAAATATTAAATTAATAATAAAATTTATTATTATATAGATATCAGTAGATGGATAATTCAATATGAGAATAGGTTTTGAATTGAACAAGATGTTATTATTGTGATTTGAGGGAATGGCACTTGTGATGATGGGTCAGGCCATGGCAATTATCTAATTGCTATTGCTGAATTTGCAAGTAATATACCTGAAAAAATATATCTGCAATATCTACTTTGCTTATTTTATTTAGCGGAAGTTTACATTTTGCATCTTCAAACTATCGTATCCTTCTTGTAATATGTACTCAAACAAACACTTTTGACACATTGTACCTTCAAACTATAATTTCTCGTAAAGTCTTTTGACATGGCGCAATCTTTGACAGTAGATCGTACACGAAAACTTTTTGAAAGTTTGAGATCGCAATGTGCTAGTTTGGATACTGCATTGCAAAAAGAAAAACATTTCGGGGTCAAAGTTTATTTTCATACGTTATTAGTTATTACTCTTTTCATGTTTCCTTGTACGCTATTAACGATTTCTTTCTGTCTTTTATTTTTATTTTTGTTCTTACCAGGTCTTAGGTCGGCACCTATTTGAAATAGGGTAATGTATGGTATCTAGGGGTGAGAATAGGCTGGTCCGGACCGGAAAAACTAATTGGACCAGCCACTTTGGCCTGGACCAGACCGACTCGAGACTGGTCTCAATTGGTCTTGGTCCGAATTGCATAGGACCGAATTCATTTGGTCTGGTCCACGGTCTAAGAATTTTTCATCCCGTACCGAACCAAATGAAAAAAAATATATATATATTT
>QEOT01002661.1:113820-141791 GCA_003123785.1 Pterocarya stenoptera
TCAAGCCCATGTTGTGTCAGAGAGATTCAGGAATGCTTCCGTTGATGCATTATCGCTCAGGAATTCATGTGAGAAGAAGAACTCGTCCATGGCAGCAATGAGAGAAATGATTTTTCGGATAGCAGCGATGCAACCGATTAATATAGACCCAGAATCGGTGAAGCCGCCTAAGCGCAGGAACGTGAAGATCTCTAAAGATCCACAGAGCGTGGCAGCGAGGCACAGGAGGGAACGGATAAGCGAGAGGATAAGGATTCTGCAGAGACTAGTTCCAGGAGGGACGAAAATGGATACGGCTTCCATGTTAGATGAAGCTATACATTACGTGAAGTTCTTGAAGAAACAAGTGCAAACTTTGGAACAAGCCGGGGCGAACAGGACACTGCAGGGTGGTGGTTTCCCAGGAATGATCACGAGTAGTACTGTGAGCGATGTGAATTACTCTAGTTTGGTGAAAGCTTGCCAGCCTGCTCAAATGATGCTGGGTTCCATGGGCTTGTAAAGGAAATACTGTTCATGAGTTCTTCCTAGCTAATATTATTCGTATTAGTGTATCAAAGAGCTAGTTCTCTTTTCATTATGTATGGTAAGTTGTTGATCAATCAATCTCTCGGCCTTTAATTTCTTGAGGACACTTTTGTTTCCTAGGCAATTTCTTGAGAATGAGGACAGTTAAGTAGTACTGCACGCATGGATCATACGTGGCCAAATTAATGACAAGGATTAAAATATTATAATCCGTAGCATCTTGTTCATGATGTTCTTTATTCTATATTTGATCAGTTTCCTATGTCATATCTGTTACGTGACATATCCAAGTGATTACCATTTAAGTGCATGGGTGATTGACATGTCATGAACCTGCATACAATATATAATATCCCAAATCATGCAACAAGCTGTATATATGAATAGGAATGACTATATTTAAAGATCATCTTAAAGAGTAGTATATATCGATCTTAGAGTATAATTAAGATATATATGCCTAAGAAAACATTGATTTATAGATTTCGATAATTTAGTCATCGGCCATGAGAATTAATTGACCTTCTAGCCTATATCAATGAGCAACGTCTGATCTTTTCCCATGATATGGGAAATGTGTGTTTTTTTTTCTTCATGAAAGTGTACGTGTGTGTGTGTATATATATGTATATCTATATATATTTATATTTATATATATAGGGAACTTTTCTTGCAATATTGGGCCGGTGAAGGGGAGGGTGGGAGAATAGGAAAAAGAAAGATAGACCTTTTGATGCAACTTAATAATTAATTAATACCCTAAAAAGCTCCAAAGATTTGCTTTTCATATGGTGTAAATTAAGGGTACTAATTCTGATCATGCTAAAAATAGGACTGAAGATGACCTTAATTAAGATGATCACCTATATATAATATATAGTTTGTGATCAATAACTCAACCACTAGATAACGTATTTATGTAGTTCTCTACAGCACGGAGTGTTTGAAACAAATTGCATGTAAATTACTCTGACTTATGATCTGATGTGCATGCATCTCTATATAATGCAGACATGATAACCTGATCAGCACAATCACGCAGTGCATGCAGTGAATTCCGTACCCCATCATTAATATCTTGTTATTGTGTTAACTTTATCATATGGTAATAGCTTCTTTTCTAATAAAGAGAAACAAACATCTATTTATTAATTTATGAGTCTACATGTACTTACAGTTTTATTTATATTTTTATTTACAAGACTCATTTGATTAATTTTTTTTTTGAAATTTAAAATTCATGATTTTTAGCATATCAATAATTGACAATATCATGTCACGTAGAAGTAAATTTTTTGTAAATTTTTCTTCAAATACATTTAGCATTTTCCTTAATTTATATACTCTCGCTCTCTGATCTGTTTTTCTATATATATATATATATATATATAACGTCGAACAATTAATACCCTAAAATTGTGACGATCTATATATATATATATCCTCTCTGAGTAGTTGACATATAAAGCGATTTAAATATGATAGAAACTAACAAAATTTAAGGTGAATATTAATAACATTAATATTTTTTTCCGTTGCTGAAATGAGAAGGTGGTCGGGTGAGGTAGGTTGCCTCCCAAGGCAGGATCGGCTAACAGAAGTGTTCATGTCTCAAGGATCATGCATGCCTCTCAACACAGCCATTAATTTTAGCTTAGCCATTTTTCTCAAGTATATTATAAGAGAAGAATAAAATATATAAGTATATAGTTGGTCAAACCGCATCTAGCAAAAGGACCATGTGGGATTTCCCCACTAAGGTCCCAACATACCCAAACATGCTAGCTAGCTATGATTAATATTAGAGGGTGGAGACATGACCCTTTTCCTAAAATATTTCAAAACATGCATTTCCCTATTTGGCTCTCCCAATAAGCTCCAAGTTCATTGTATATTTCTTCTCTGACACATTCATTCTATCATTTCTTATCCGCGCGTATGAATGATCTACCTCTGATCCTCTTTCATCATTGGATCATATAATCCTCATTATATATATATATACATATATATATATCATCTGTCGACTTGAAAATTTAAATTATTAAAATAAAACTTGAAGTAGTAGTATTACAATTAAACAGAAAAATTACTTATTTGTAATCAGTTATACAAAAATAATTATTTTTTGTTAAAATGAGTTTACTTTCGTCACAAGTAGTCATTATTGTCACAAATAATCCGTCATAAATACTAACTTTTCTTGTAAATATAAACTAATAACAGAGATCAGAGGGAAGGGTTTTGATGTCGGTATTGGAAGGCATTATAACATGTCGATGTCCGTGTCCAAGAAGCTTCACAAGAGCTAGCTAGATCAGAAACAAAGTTACAACGGTACTATGCATGCATTAACTTGGAACGTAGTGGAGATGCATGATAGACGTTGGCTGTTGGTGGAAAACACTATCAAGAACAATAAATGAAGATAAGGTCACAGGTGATAAAGTTGTACTGCAGGAAGTTTATTAATTATTAATTTATTTGTTTATTTTATAATTTATTTATATTTTTCCTTTTGTCAGATTCATTTGTAGAAATTATACGTATGAATACAGACAGGAGTGAAATGGTTGGTTGGATTGGGTTTTGGCAGAAGTGCCCAATTTAAGGGGGCAGGTAGAGGACGCAAATCTTGGACCAAAATTCTTCACCGTGTCCCTTATGCTAAGTGAGACGTATTAGAATGTTAGACGACGTCCGACAAAACTTGTCCAAAGAGTACTATTGCAATTTGCAAAAAAAAATATATATATTTATATATATATGTTATCTTATATATATTTTATCATCTCCATTAATTATATATTTTAAGTGATTATTACTTAAATAATTGACATATAAAATCACCTAATACGTATATAATAACAAAATTTAAGATGAAGAATATTATTGTTCTTTTACGGCCGATTTATTTTTCCATACGGTCAATGGTATTAATTCTTTGCAAAATAGAGAGAAAGTTATTGAGATTAAACTACTTGTGATAATATATGTTTTTCAAGAAAGGCAACCTGCAAATTATCAATATTGTTTTTTTAATTTGCAACCTAAATTATCCAAATTGACAATAATTAGCATCATAAACCATCAGATCTTGACAATCTGCACATGCAGGTTCAGATATTATCATTATGGTTTATGAAAAACAAGACGGATATGTGGCACAACGTTAACGTACGATTGTATACTGATTATAGTTCAATGGGTCCTAATGGCAATAATTGGAAAGGTATTATGTAAATGCAAAATAAAGAGAAGAACTTGGGTCCAAACTCAAGCCGAACACTACATGAAGACATTAGGTTTTTTTAGATAAAAAATTTTGTCTAAAAAAATTCACATTTCATCCCTAATTATTTTTGGAGATGAAAAAATTTTATCTCTATTTTATCTCAAAAAGCCTGTCTCAAAAGATTTTTGGAGGCGAAAATAGAATTTTGTCTCAAAAAATGATTTTTAGAGATGAAATTGAGTAGAATGAGTCAAACTTGTTCGAACAGGTTTTTTTTAAGACAAAAGATTTTTGTCTCAAAAATCCGTTCGAATGGAAAAATCTAGGTTCGAATTGACATGTACCGTTCGAATGTAAAAAATATTCATTTGAACAAATGACTATATGTGATTATGTTTGAACGGATGGAGTGTTCGAACATATTTTATGCGTTCGAACCAATAATTTTATCAAATGACTTGCGTTCAAACATAAATTATGTCCATTCGAACTGACTGTTTATTTTTTAAATTCGTTCCGTTTGAACGGGATTTTGGAAATTAATGTTGTTTGAACAAATATTTTATTATTCGAACGGACTGTATTTCACTGTAATCGTTCAAATGCATTATTTCGATTGGGTCTGATTTTGTTCGAATGGATTTCATAAAGGTAATTGACGTTCGAACGGTATTAATCATACAGTACAAAATTTAATTCAAAGCAGAATATTAATATTACAGAAATTGTAATTCAAATATCACAATTGTTCAAATGTTTTGGAATATCATAATAGAAAGACAATTAAAGAAAAAATAAATTTTAAGATTGTGGTGGTGGGATAGAGTTTTAGAACATAATTGACTGCAACTGTTTAAGCACAACTTTTTGTACCTCCGTCCCCAGTCTCCTCTGCATGTTCTCTTCTAATATCGTCTCAAGATTCGCTACTTGATCTAATCGGATTAACAACACTTTTTCCTTGGATCTCAATCATTCTATCTCAAGTGTTGTTTCTTTCAATTCCTTAATTTTGTCGTCGTTCTATTTGGCTCGAGAAGATGATGATGATGTTGAGGATGGCTTCACGTAACGTCCTAAGCCCCTCAAATATCCAAAATGTGATCCAAGAACTTGAGAAAAAATCTGAGCATCGTTGACAGATGATGCATCAGATGGACCCGCAACAGTTTCCTTAAGAGATATCATTTTATCCTACAAAAATAAAAACATTAAAGTTAGTATAAGTAACAAAAATATTATTAGACAATGGAATTAAAGAAATTTAAACTTACATAATTTGCCTTTGCTTTGGGACAGGTCCAAATACCATCACGATTTTTATGTGCTTTAGCATACAATTGGGTTAGATCATAGTCCGCAAGACTTTCTTCTTTCTACAAAAGGAAAATCTATATTAGAACTTAAATCATAGTCCCTTCGTTGCATCACACATGGTACTCTCNAAAAAAAAAAAAAACAGAGTAGTTTGAGTAGAAAATTGTGCTTTTATTTAGTGTTGAGGCTTCTATTATATTTTATTTAGATCATGGACAATTTTTCATATTTATATTTGTGATCAATTATTCGTTTGTCGTAATAACTATTATGCTTAATTAGGGTTACTTTTGTGCCCATTAAGTGTATAATCAATATTTTTTTACTATGGATCGGGTGGAATATGTGGTTGGTAATATGGATGCTGGTCTCATGGATTAGGTTAAGGAACCATGTAGCCATTGAAAATAAGTGGTTCTGTCTTTAGTCTCTAATGGTCAGAACTCAGATACTTTGGATTGAATGTCTGAACATTTTGGTTCTTTGGCATAATTCATAATTGAACTGAATCTAAAGAATGTGTTCTTTGGCAGGGGATCCAAGAAAAAAAACTGTTGATTGATTCCTCATAATCTCTTCCTCATACTTGCAATCACACTTGATAATGTAAGTTCTAATAAAGGAGCAGTTTCTTATTTGAAGAAAAAAACAAAGTATAGGAGGGACACTGTTTTGAAACATGAATTTTTGCATGTTCGATATTCTACCCACATCCTAAACTTAATCGTCTGTGAGGGGTTGAGGGAATTTGATAAATCTATTGTGAATGTGAGAGGTGTTGTGAAATATATTGAGTCCTTACCTCAAAAGTGGAGTACATTTAAGAAATGTGTTGGGTTGGAAGAGATTGCAAACAAAAGTGACATTTGCTTAGATGTACCAACTAGGTGGAACTCCACCTATCTTATGTTGGAGAGGGCTTTAAAATTTTGAAAAGTTTTTGAATGGTTGGAAGAAGAAGAATCGGGGTTTCTTACTAGTATTGAAGGCGATGATGACGAATCCGATAATGTAGTGAATAGGAGAATGTCAAAGAAGTTAGGGCCTCCCAATAATAACGATTGAGAGAAGGTAAGGTTGTTTGTAAGGCTTCTTCAACTATTTCATAATGCAACTTTAGTTATAATAGTTGAAGCAATTGACTTGGAGTGTGAAGAAGGAAGCCATGTGGTGGGATTAATGGCCACAAATATGAGGAAAAAATTTAACAAATATTGGAGCAACTTGGATAATATGAATATGTTGTTGTTTGTTGGGATTATTTTTTATCTTCGGTACAAGATACGATATTTTGACTTTGAATTAGAAGGAATGTATGTCAATGATCACACAAAAGCGGTTGATTTGAGTTGGAAGATAAAAAATCTTTAACACGCATGTATGAGGCATACGCTAATAATGAAGAAGACAACAGTTCTGATCTACAACAGCATACAAGTTCCCATTATGAAGAAGTAAATACTACAGATTGTAGTGGTAGTAGAGTTAAGAATAAGACGGCAGAAAGAATGGTCATATTTAAGCAATGGTTACAGTTGAAAAACTCTTTGGAAAGCAAGAACGAGATTGATAGGTACCTAGCTGAAAGCTGTGAAGAGACATTTTCAAGTTTTGACATTCTTATTTGGTGAAAGGTTAATTCAGTTAGATATCGCGTGCTTTCAAAAGTTGCACCCTATATACTTACAATACCGATATCTACAGTAGCCTCTAAATCTACATTTAGCACTGCAGATCGTGTCTTTAATCCTTTCCGAAGTAGTTTATCTCTGATGATGGTTGAGGGTTTCATTTGTACATAGAATTGGCTTCGTTCTTCTTCTACTCCAATCAGCATTAAGACTTTAATGGATGAGATGGAGGATTTTGAGAAGCAGTTGGGTATGTTTCTTATTTATTTCATTTTATAACTTTTATGATCTATAATATTATATGTTATGTAAATTTATATAATTTTTTTTGCTTGTTTATTGTATAGAAATTGTTCGGGAGGGTGAAAATTCTATGGAGTCATCAAATACAATGTCTACAACTAATGCAAGTTAATGAGGTCATTGAGGTGAATCTGATTTAGCTTGTTAGTTTTCAGTTTTCAATTTTGCTAATAATAATTCCTCCAGTTTACACTTTACAGCCTCAAGATGTAAGAGGCTAGGAGCTGCCAGGGGCCCAGGAGAATAATTTATATTGATGTAATTTGTATTGAAAGGTGAGAGTTATGTTTTTTTTAGAGCAATTTGTTTAATTGTATAATTATATAATTTGTAATTTGTTGTCTTCTTTGTTTTATTTTTTTAGACCTTCTTTTAATTTTCAATTTTTAGTATGTTACTTACATGATGATGATAAGCATAGTATAATTTTTAGTTTTTAATTTAACCTTGTTTAAATTGTTTGGATGGATAATTAATAAAATTTCTATGATTACCTATTAAAAAACATTATTTGGATGGATATAGAAAATTTTTATCTATTAAAAATAATATTTTAACAATTTATTGAGTACAAAAATTTATAAAGTAATTTTGCATCTCAAAAGGCTTAAAAGAATGATTTTTAAAAATGTAGTGTTAGCGAGCTTTTTTGGCTTAAAATTGGATAAAATGTTAATGGGCTTTTACTATTGGGCTGAAAATATAGGATATAAAGATTGGCCTATTTGGTTTAGGGTTGGACCGAATGGATCGAATGGGACCGACCGGACCAGACCATCCCAAATGGGACTGGACCGAATCGGTCCTTATGCATTTCGGTCCGGTCCAGGGTGAAAAAACCCTAAGTCTGGTCTAGTCCACAAAACCTCATCGGGACCGACCGGACCGGACAGAATTCAACCCTAGTACTATAAAATCGCATTAATTTGCATTCTTTATCCCTTCTTCTCGGTTCTGATAATCCATGTACAGTAAAACCCGGTGGCTTCGTTGTGAAAGGTGAGACAGCCTCAACAGCATTTGGATTCACCGCCTTATTGAGTGTAGCTTAGTGGTAAACCGTTCGTCTTGCTTCTGGGTTTTCGATTTCTTCTTCAAGTAAAATTCTTGAACGCAAATTTTAATACGTGGTGCATGCGATAGTGGCACAAGGTTGTGTAAATTTGCAACAAAATTTAGTTGTAGGAATTATGTTATGCTGCTAAATGGTTGGAGTCAGATGAAGAGACTACGGAATGCTCTATGTAATAGTATCTGTCTTTTTGCTTGCATTTTTGTCTATTTATTGGAGAAATGGAAGTACATTCAACATGCTGGCATATCAATGCTTACAGTATCTTTCAGTGACGGAGAAAAAAGAAGGCAAAATATAGATTGACGTTAAAAGTGTTATGTGTTTACAGAGGATACGCAGTGTCAGACTTTTCGTTTGCCTTTATTTTTTTCTCAATTGTATTAATTGACTGATTGCTGGAGTGCATTTGGGTTTTATGTTTGCAAAAACTGTTTCTTCCCGACCTCCGAGTCTTTGGCTTGTTGAAATGAAGTTTCCAGTGGTAAATTTCTAGTTTCTCGTTCCATAATGCATATCTGTTGTATGCTTTCTGTGTACTTGGATTGTGCCTCTTTCTGCTTTCAGTTTTTAGTATATTTTTTGCCCAGGGAAAAAGATTTGAAAAAAAATTCCATTGAGCGACAACATGGCAGTGTTGAGATATATTTGTGTGTGTCTGTGTTTTTGCTGCCAATAATTTTAGTACCAAGGAATATTTTCATTTTGTACCCTTGTAACATATCTATTTTTTCAATTTGCACCCTAAACAATGAAATCTTGAACATTTGCACCGATTTGGCCGTTAAGATTGTGTCACGTACCCTATTTTTAATTGATCTTAGTAAGGGTTCAAATTGTCAAAATCCGGTAGTTTAGGGTGAAAATGACAAAATGATGGTAGATAAGGGGTGTAAAATGTAATTTTCCCTTGTAATAATATGGAACTATAACTTGGTTTTCAAGAAAGCTTGTTGCAAGAAAAGTTATCATCTTGACTACCGATATTATTAGTGTGTGATCAGCATTAGTTGCTGATATGAAACACCAGTCATACAAATTTCCTCTTTCATGTTTCCATGCAAATTCCTTATACTACTCAAACTGGACTGGGAAGTATAATGGACAACAAGACATCGCTTTGGAGGAAGAAATCTTCAGAGAAGACCATCGTCCCAGCTGACCAACAATTACACAACTCTTCAAAAGGAAATGAAGAAGAGGTAGTTCATTAACATTTTGCTTGATCAGTTTTTCTTTGCCACTAATTCCACCTCGAAATTGAGTAGCTGATCTTCTACACATCATGTCATTCTTTACGTTCATGGCATTGCGGAACACACTAATGAATCCTTAGCAAGCCAGTAGGTCCAGTACCCTGGCATATAAACACATTTAAGCTCAATGCTTTTCTTATTGGTGTCCTACTAATTAAGTATTCCACTAGGTAGAGGAGCAGGCAGACAGACATCTAAATCATAATACTAGAACTGAAAAACTTTTTATCTGCATGTTTTTCCATGAAGCTATAGCTTTTGGATTACTTTTCCACTTTAATTGGAGGTTCACGGAAAAGCTTGTGTTATATGTTCTCAGAAATGAAACTAGCATTACTTTTTTATAAAAGACTTTGTTTCTGTGAAATGATCTCTAATGGTGGAAATAGAGGTTTATAAAAACATTTGGCACATCGGAAGATCAACAATCTCTTCAGAGAGAAAAACTTAACATGTTTTGAGTCATCCATCTCCTAGAACCGAGCTCCTCAGTTAGACAAAATAATTATAAATTTAAGAGGAGAAAAAAAGAAAGAAAGAAAGAAAAGATGCATCTAGTGGTGAAGCTTCATATGGATACTAGATATGTTTACCCTGTGGGGTTCTAGGAATGCATAAAGCTTAACCAGATATAGAGACATGAAGTATCACAGAATAGCAACTGTCATTAGAAAGTTGGTGCCTGCCAGTATGAGGTGCAAAAATTTTAAAAATGATCCCCAACAGGCATTCTCGCCTTACTGCTTTCTGCTGCCTGTCCTCGGTTGTTGAACGTTTCCAGTGTGTTTTTTTTTCTTTTTTCTTTTTTCATTTAGTAACTATTTATGGATTCAAATTCAAGAGTTCCTACCAAACTGGCCTAGAGTGAGAGAGATAGATAGACTCATGAAATGGGTCCTACAACATTTATTAAGCCTTTATTGAGCTACAGGCTCACTTCATGTGTCTATCTCTTTCTCCCTAGAATTCCGAACTCTAGAAGAACCAACTCTCTGTTTCATGTACTCTAATATGAGGCCCTTGCAGTTCCTTAACCATTTCACTCTGCAGTTGACGGGTCTCCTGAGAATCCTACTAAAAGGATCGGCATTATGACTGAACAATTATCTAGTATGGAAGAAGCAAATAAGAATCTCATAAAAACCCTTCATAAAAAAGCAAATGAACTACAATTTTCGAGGGAAATGTATGCTCATGCAGCATCCAAATTATCACAAGTTAAATTGCAGTTTGTAGAAGTGTCAAAAGGTCAGAACAATGTGGAGCCAACAAAAATTGCTCCTGTGTCACATGATCTTTCTCTGGCATCAATATCTAACATTGGTAGTAATGACAAGGTTAGATGTGCTGAATCATGGACCTCTGCTTTGACTACAGAACTGGAACACTTTAGAAATGGAAAGCAAAAAGGTTTACCATCATCCAAAACAGTTGGAACTTCCTAAATTAACCTAATGGATGACTTTGTTGATATGGAAAGATTAGCATTAGTCACTTTTGATAAACCACTTGGGAGTTCTCAGTTTTCTTCACATGAAGCTAATGCAATTTCTAGCCCCTTGGAAATGGAACTAAACCAGAGATCCTCTGAGTTAATGGGAGGGGAGATAATACCATTACCCAACTCTGAATCAGGCTTCAGTATGTCAAAACAGGAAATCAGATCCAAAGATACATTTATTAGCAAAGTTCCTGATTGGCTTCAGGATATACTCAAAATGGGCTTGGAGCAAAACCATGTCACAGGCAGAAACTCAAATGAATTACTTGAGGATATTAGAGCAGCTTTGGCACATATCAATCCTCTAAACCACATTGATGTTATTGATGCATCTAATGCCACACTCATAAGCGGCTACATCTTGGGGAAACCATCAAATAAATCTTTAGTGATGGCTTCATCTGATGGTGGTGTCTCGTCGACAGAAAAGACCAACACGGATCGGTGTGCCATCTCTGGACTACAATAATCCTGAGACCTTGGCCAGAAAGGATGAAAATATGATCGCATACAAGAATTCAGAAATACCTGCAGGGTACATGGTCCAGGTATTCCAGTGGAAAACTTCTGAACTCAGTGCTGTTTTACAGCAATTTGTTCATACTTGTGATGATTTGTTGAATGGAAAGGAAAATATAGACAAATTTGCCCAAGAATTAACTACTGCTTTAGACTGGGTTATGAAGCATTGCTTTTCCCCACAAGATGTTTCAAACATGAAGGAGGGGATTATCAAGAATTTTGATTGGGATAAATCAAGAAGCGAGAGTGAAGCAGAAGTTGGAATGATCGGTCATTTTTCTGAAGCAGGACGTGTTCCAAGAGAACAATTATCATATTTTCTGATGACTGCCACTTCGAGTGGAAATTGTCTTCAGATGGAAGAACTTCATTCTACTCTTATGGAAGAAAGTAGGAAATCTAGAGGTGAATTGATGAATTTGAAATCTGCAAAGAAAGACTTGGGAGGAAGGCTTCAGTCAGCTACTGATAAGAGGGAACCCCTGATGAATCAGCTCCTCAAATCTGAGAAAACCATTACGTGCTAGCAAACAGAGCTCGAAACCCTAAATGAATCAAAAGGAAAAACTGAGATTCAAATCAAAAGTCAGAAGCTGATGAATGAAGATCCTGATAGACAGCTTACAGTGGCCGGAGTGGAATTAAATGAAGCTCAGGAGACGTTTTCATCCTTAGAAGTGGAGGCGGATGATAAAAATAACTGTTGTGAAGAATTAGAGGCCACATGCCTTGAACAGCAGGTCCATTTTGGGAGGTAATAATATATATATATATATTTTTACTCTTTTTTTCTTAAATAATGTTTACTTCTAGTTATCTGCATTATTGATTATCAAGGTTTCTCTGGTATCTGATACATGTTCAGCATTACAAAGAAGGAAAGCCCCAACAATGACCTCCATCTGGAAGAGAAGCATTTTCAGGCTGTATGTTCAGTCTTTTTTTTGGTTTTTTTTTTTTTTAATGTTCATATTGTCTTACTGGATGTACTTTAATTTTGGGTGAAATACTCCCATGTTTTGTGTTTTTGCTGCTTTAGAATCTGATAAATTTGATGATAACTGAAACTGCTCAGTATAAATGTAGACTTTGAAAGCATATATACTTAATTTTCTAACACCTGCTATGTAAAATGGCTGGCTTTAATTAATCTACTTTTCTTGTTGCAAAGATAGAAAATATTGCAGACTATAAAAATTGCGTTTTTTTAATAATAAATAAATAAATGTGCTTACATGATCAATGATGTATTTTTCATTATTATGTATGAAACCTTACATGGGAAATTAGGAGAATACAACCAAGAAATCTTTAGTATCGACATTATTTGATTTTTAATGGTAGGTGATGTATGTATCGTTTATGCTTGAGACTTTTGCCGGATTTGCACAGATCGGATTTCTAATGGGAAAGAAGGGAGCGAAAAGAAACACCAACGTGACCAATCAATTTTACGATCCAAAAAAAATTACACACAACATCTAATTAGATGTGACAGCATCCATGAATTCTGAATCATTTCCCATAGCTTTCAACGTCTCGGGCGAAAGGCAAGCTTCGATGTCAATGCCGCCTTCTTCCGCCGCAGGAAAAACTGTAACCTTCCCCTGAGTTTTGTTCGCAGAACCGCTTCGCACGGCCACCGGTCTTCCCCATCCAAAGTCATTACCATAGACATTGAACCTCGGCGAGCTGCTCGTGACCAAAGCATGAACAGCCATGCTACCCGCTCTAAATAACCTAGGGCTTTCCACCCATGACTCCAAAAAGCTCCTAGCTTTTTCCTCTGTATGCAAAGCAACCATCTTGTTCATTTCCCAAGCTGCATGACCAAGTCCACCTCCAAGTAGATCACCTGCTTTGACGGTCACGGTCCCTATATATACCGCATTTCCGAAATAATTTTCAGGCAATGGTGGGTGCAATCTTGTTCTAGCTCCTATTACCAAGCGGTAAGAGACTTCTTGATTTGGGTCTAGATTTTGGCTACGAATTACAGACCGCCAAAAATGAGTTAAGACTGCTTGTAGAGAGGATACCCGGTTGGTCATGCCAATCTCAGCATTGGCCTTTGCTTTCAGTTCTGCAGTCTTTTCTTTTGTGAAATGAAAAATTCTTTCTTTCAGCCATAGCGGAGTGAGGCTATCAGAGAGCTTTTGGGAGGGAATCCGGAGAGGACAATCAGTACCATCAAGGAACCAACGTCTGAGAGCTGGAGATTTGGATATTTGATTAAAACCCCTGGAGATTTCGGACCAAGAATTGAAGAAATGCCAAAAGGACGTGCCGTCGGCAACTGCATGGTTAAGGGTGCAACCGATGAAGATGCCATCGACAAGCTCAGTGACTTGCACTCCGAGCAAGGGCTTAGAAGTGCCCTCACAGTTTAGCACTCCGTTGAGTGGGAAAAAAGAGTGGACAAGTCGATCGGGAACGTAGACAGGCTCGAGAATATCGGCAATCGTAACAACATCATTGGCTGCGGCGTGTACAAACTGTGCTCCAGCGTTGTTGCAATTGATAAAATAGGAGGTGGANCTCTTTCTGATGAGTACTCTCTGACCTCTTGTGTGGTTTTGGGTTTGTGGAAAAGGAGTCCCTTCTGGATGGGGCCTACTAGGAGGAGCTGGAGATCCCATGGAGTCAACTCAATTCTCTCATGAGTTGAGCACTCCTTGTGACTCGCCGCTTTGACTGAACTCGTTGAGATGAGTTGAATGTCCGCCATGTCAGTTTCTTCTGCAACTGCTAGCTTTTCTCCGTGTGCCTGGCTGCCTGCGTATATTGCTGAAGCTCAATGGTTGGAGTTAATTATTGCCTGTATAAAACAAAGGAAATTGGTTCACCATCGCGCACGATAAAGCGTATTTTATCAGCAGCCGAGTTATCCACGTTACCGCATATATGTTTATAAAAAAATTGGCTCTTAAAAAATAGGTTTTTTTTAATATTTTGTATGGTGAAATTTACTCTTTTATTTTTTAAAGAAACTGTACCAGGTTTATATATTTAAGATTTTTATAAAAAAATATAAAAACTTTATGTACAGTCATTTTTGCTTACTTCTTATGCACTCCATCAATGTGATTACATACGTCAATTTTTTTAATATAAAATAATTATTTTTGTCAATAACATCAGTGGAGTGCGCAATGAGTATATAAAAGTAACTGTATGTAATAGAACTCTTTTGTAAATAGTAGTGAAATAATTTGAGTTAAAATATTTTATGAAATTTTGGAAAAAGAGAAATTAAAATTTGAATAAAATATTATAAGATATTTGAAATCTGAAAGATTTGTGTTTTTTTTCTTTTTTAAGTTTATGAAAGTTGTAATTGAAAGTTGAAAATTTTTTGTATTGTTTGAATGTTGAAATGAGATAAGATGAGTTCAGATCACATTCAAATAAGACGTTAATTGCCCTTTTCCACTTCACCATAGGGGTATAATCAGTCCGATTCGATCTAATTTTAGACAAATTTTGAAACCAAATCGGCATACACTGATTTTGAAAATTTAAGAATCTATATGGACCGATTTATCACCGAAACTGAAAGTTTAATATTATAATTTTTTCAATATTAAAATTAATTGTTAGAATTTAGTATTTTGATTAATAATTATTAATTCATTTATGTTCAGTTATACTAATATAGAATAAGTAGTGTCTAACTTATCAGTGAGATTAATAAACCTTAAGAACAAAATTAAAATAGTATAATTAGTATCTAACTTGTATTAAATGTTATATTAATTTTACTTTATAAGATTAATATACTTGAAAAATAAGATTCGAATTTAATATTATATTAATTAGCAATTTATCGTATAATATAATATAAAAAGTTATATATATTACTGGTCAGTAGTTTAAAACGATTTTTAAAATATGAAAATTGGTGTAGGACAGGCTTGAACTAGTTTTCGATTTTTGTTTACACCCTTGTTCACCGTTAACCCCATATCCATTGGGAACTGAAAATTGACCAGCTTCCTCACCAGCACGCAGCACATATGAGATTTTCACCTCTCACTCACATAGGCTGTCGGGCGACATTTGTTATGATCCCACATTGGTTAGGAGTCAAATGGTATGTCCGCATATAAGATTTAGGGCACATTCACCTACCAAGCCAGTTTTATAGGATGTGAATCCTTGGGCCATATATGGACACATAACAAATGGTATTAGAGCTGGTTGTGAGCTCCCATGCTGCCTTGCCTAACGGGCCGGGCTTGCGAAGTGGCCGGCTATGGATCCAGTTGGACGGGCCATGTTGCCCCAGCCTGGTGAAAGCCTCCCGTAATGCTCGACCAACATGGGTATTAATCTTGAAGGCTGGGAGTATGTTTTGGTCTCACATTAATTAGGAGTCAAATGGTATATGTGCATATAAGCTTGGGGGCACCTCCACCTAGCAATCCAGTTTTCTAAGATGTGAATCATTGGGTCATATATGGACGCATGACAAATGGTATCAGTTTAGATCTGGGAGTAATGAAAATGGATGGCAAATTTGGGAATTGTAATGGATAATTGTAATGTTGTATGAGAATTGATAGTGAAAATACTCTTCTTCGAGTGAGAGCTCCTCCAAACAGTCTAACAATACAGGAAAATTCTAGATGAAAAATAATAACCATCTCTTTACAGGGATATAGAGAAAACAGTAAAATGATATTGAAAATGTTGTATTGGAATTGATAGTGAAAATACTCTTCTTCGAGTGAGAGCTCCTACAAACAGTCTAATAATATAGGAAAATTCTAGATGAGAAATAATAACTATATCTTTACAGGGATATAGAGAAAACAGTAAAATAACTTGACCTCCCTTATTATAGCCTACAGCTCATATTATAAATGAAGAAAAAAATACTATAGCAATCAAAAAGGCCCACTGGTGACCCACGAACATAAGTCTAGTGGGACCCCCTTTTCCAAGCCCATATGGCCCAACTCCAACACTTAGCTTCTAGGGCCTTCTCCCTTCTATTTCCTTCATACGCATCAAACTTGTAGAAGCCTCCAAGTCTCCACCTTTGCCTTCCTCTCCTCTGCCGATGGGTAGTAGAGATGTAACAGAGCTCCCTTCTTCAGAACACCTTGCTTACAAGGTGAGGGAAGGCTTCACACAACTGGTGGTACGATTCCCATGAGGCCTCTTCCGCCGATTGCCCCTGCCAGCAAACCAATAGCTCCACCATAGGTTGGTTTTTCACCTTTTTCATCCTCCTTGTCAAAATTTCTTCCGGTTCTAGCTTGATAACCCTCCATTGAATCTACTGGTGGCAGCGTTGGTAAGGGACTAACATTTTGCCCTAATTTCTTTTTCAACTGTGACACGTGAAACACATTGTGAATATGGGATGTTGGTGGGAGGCGGATCTAATAGGCTACTTCCCTGATTTTCTGTTCTACTTGGAAGGGCCCACAGTATCTAGGTGAAAGTTTGAGACTTTGCCTCTGATGGACTGTGATTTGTCAATATAGCTGGAGTCTCAAGCAGACCTAGTAACTAACTTGGTATTGCTGCTCCTTTCTCTTCAAGTCTGCATTTTTTTTCATCCTCCGTTGAGCACTAACCATGTTCTGTTTTAGCAGGTACCATAACTTGTCACGCTTCTGTAAGGTAAGCCCCACTTCTTCTACCTTGGTTTTTCCTAGGCTGTAGCTCATTAGTCTAGGGGGTTTATAGCCTTAGAGGGCCTCAAAGGATGTTACTTTGGTTGTGGCATGTTGATTACAGTTATAACACCATTCTGCCAGAGCAATCCAGTTAGACTAGACCTTAGGATTATCACTGACATAACTCCTAAGATAATTTTCAACTCATTTGTTTACAACTTCTGTCTGACCATCCGTTTGAGGGTGGTAGGCAATGCTAAAGGCTAGCTGGACCTCTTGTAGAGCAAATAATTCCCTCCAAAACTTGCTAGTGAATGTGGGATCCTAGTTTGATATGATTGAATTAGGCCAACCATGGAACTTGAAAATGTGCTTTACAAACTGCTTGGCTATTACTTTGGTTGCATAGGGGTGTGAGATGGGTACAAAGTGGGCATACTTAGTGAATATGTCCACTACTACCCATAGAGCATTGAACCCCCTTGATGTGGATAATGCTTCCAAGAAATCCATAGTTATCTCAGACCATAGTCTTGAGGGTATAAGTAGTGGTTGTAGTAACCCACTAAGAAGTGTATTATCAACTTTGACTGTTTGGCACACTTCACAGTCTCTCAAAAATGCCCTCAAGTCATTGTTTGGATACCCATTTTTGCTGTATAAAAGTTCCCACCCTTTGGTCTAGTAGGAACTTAAGGCTTTGGTGGTCTGTTTTGACCACAAAGGATTAACCAAACAAATAAGGCCGCCACTTTTATACTGCAGAAATTAGTGCAGCAGTTATTTCTTATAAGTTGACGTACTGCCCTCCCTTTTAGTGCTTGACTGAAAAATGCAAGGGGCTTGCCTTCCAGCATTAAAACAATCCAGACAGCCTCCCCGAATGTATCACATTCTATAGTGAAGGGTAATTGGAAATTGGGTAGAGTTAAAACAGAAGGTTGTGTCATGACAGTTTTTAGCCGCTCAAAGGCAGCTTGCGCCCCTTCATCCTACTTAAAACTATCCTTCTTTAATAGGCTAGTCAACTTGGCAGCAATAGTCCCATAACCCTTCACAAACTTTTTATAGTACCCGGTGAGATCTAAAACCCTCTCAAAACCTTGATGAATTTTTGCACAAACCATTCCAACATGGCCCTCAACTTTTCCGAGTCAGCTCTAATTCCTTGGCCAGATATTAAATAGCCCAAATAAATAATTTTTTCACAACCAAAGTAACAGTTACTCAACTTGTCAAATAGATGATTTTGCCTTAAGATGTCAAAAGTCACCCTTAGGTGTGTCAAATGGGTTTTGGCATCTCTGCTATAAATTAGAATATCGTCAAAAAAAAAAAAAAAACCAAGATGAAACGTCTAAGATGAGGTTTAAAAATTCTGTTCATAAGGCTTTCGAACGTCGAGGGTGCATTGGTCAAGTCAAAGGGCATAACTAGGAACTCGTAGTGCCCATCATGTGTTCGAAAAGTCGTCTTGGGTACACCTTCTGCCCTTACTCGAATCTTATGGTAACCCGACCTCAAGTCAAGTTTAGAAAAAATTTTGACCCCATGAAGCTCATCCATCAACTCCTCTACAACGGGTATAGGATATTTATTCTTGATATTGACGTTGTTTAGCGCTTGTAATCCACACATAACCTCCTTGTTCCATCCGCTTTTCTCACCAATAAGACGGGGTGAAGAATAAGGACTTTGACTAGGGCAAATGACCCTCGAGTCTAGTAACTCCTTCACTATTTTCTCAATCTCATCCTTTTAAAATAGTGATATCTGTAAGGGCGTATGGAGATGGGTTTAATGTCGGGTTGTAAGTTGATTGAGTGGTCATGGGTTCGGTTAGGGGGAAGGCCATTTGGGGAAGAGAAAATGTCTAGGTACTGGATAAGTAGCTGTTGTATGGGCTCGGGTATGGTTGGTGTTTGGTATGTAGGGACCTTTTCAATTAACTGCAGTACAATCCCCTTGTTCTCACTATGATTAGAGCTGTTTATATACCCTTCCTTGATCCATGAGTTAACACTCAACCCCTTCAACTTAACAATCACATTGTTTAAGGAAAATTGTATTGTCAACTCCTTAAAATTCCATAGGATGGAGCCTAGCCTTTGAAGCCATTGCACCCCTAAGACCATATCACAACCTGCCAAAACCAGTAAGTACAGATCCATGTTAAAATTTTGTCCCTGAATGGTGACATTGACCCCTACCACTTTTCCTTCACTTTCCACTCGGTCCCCATTAGCTATTTTAACTTTCACCCTTTCTTTCGTTGTTACTGGTAGCTGAACCTTAGCAAATAACGCTGGGTCTAGAAAATTATGCGTGCTTCCCGAATCAATTAAGATTGTGACCCCAACACTGGCAATTCTTCCATTGACACACATTGTTTTAGGATTGAGTGACCCTGTTATGGCGTGTAAGGATATTTCAGCGCACTTTCCAGCCTTGTATAGCCTTAAACTCCCTTCTTGGTCAGTCCCTGCATCTAACCCTTCTTCATTAACCTCTAGATTATCAACTACTTCTTCAATTAAGTATAATTTTGGACTTTGGCAGCGATGCCCCAGTCTCCACTTAGAGTCACAGTGGTAACAAAAACCCTTCCCCCTACTATCTCTCATTTGATTCTCACTGATTTTCTACACAGGTACTACAACCCTTCTAGCATTTTTTGTGTCATGGTTTTGAGGGTTTGGGGTTATTTTTAGTGAGGCTGGTTCATGGTAATGAGGGGTAGGGTTTTGGGTTGTGAGTTTCTTGTGGAGGGACACATGTTCTCCTTGTATTTTGGCAAGGCTATAAATTGAGGTGAGGTTGTTTGGGTTGAACATATGCACAGGTAACCGTATTTCATCTCTTATGCCACTTACGAAACAACTTAATTAGTGCTACTCTGATAGGCCTCTAAGTCTATTGGAAAGGGCTTCAAAGTGAGCCTTGTATTCTTCCATCGTTCCCCATGGGGTCATCATAGCTACTAAGCCCAAACCTAATCAACAATGCCCTCACAAATCATTCCCAATCAGAAATTAGATCTGATTCTTCTAAATCCTAAAACCATACTACAGTCTTGCTCTTCATATGGAAAGAAACAAGTCTCAAATGCTACTGTGGTAAAGTATTGCAGACAGTAAAGAATTGACTCACCTTATACAACCAACTATGGGGGTTTTCACTGTGAAAGGTGGGGAAATCGAGTCTCAAAGCTCTAGCAAGTATCTCCCCCGTGTGGGGAGCCATCTGCCCACTCGGGTCTTGTTGGTTAGCCTCTTCGTAATTGTTGGACCCACATGAGCTCTATTTGTTGTTTTCGTGCAGATCTGCTGTAATAAAGGAAAACTACTGCATCATGCCCTCCATTTGTTTCCTCATTGCCTGTAACTCCACTCCAATTGAAGAAAACTAGAACTCAGATTGCTTAATGTGTGCCTCTGTTATCTTCTTGAAGGATTAGAATCCTTCTTGAAGATCCTTCAATCTCGTGCCATCAGCCATGGAAGCAGAGGAGAACTTGTCTCTTGATACCACTTGTTATAGTCTAGATCTGAGAGTAGTGAAAAAGGATGAAAAATCTAAAAATTTGGGAATTGTAATGGATAGTTGTAATGTTGTCTTGGAATTGATAGTGAAAATATTCTTCTTCAAGGGAGAGCTTCTCCAAATAGTCTAACAATACAAGAAAATTCTAGATGAAAAACAATAACCGTCTCCTTACAAGGATATAAAGAAAACAGTAAAATGACTTGACTACCTTTACTGTGGCCTACGACCCATATTGTAAATGAAGTAAAAAATACTATAGCAATCAAAGAGGCCCACTGGTGACCCACGAACAAGCCTAGCATGACCCCCTCTTTCCAAGCCCATCTAGCCCAACTCCAACACTTAGCTTCTAGGGCATTCTCCCTTCTGTTTCCTTCATACTCATCAAACTTACAGAAGCCTCCGAGTCTTCACCTTTGCCTTCCTCTCATTTGCTAATGGGTTGTAGACATGTAACAGCGCTGTTCATTGTTGTTGTGCATAAATGGAGGAAAGTAAAGCATAAGTTAGTGGGTTGCATTAGCATGTCTATTATGGAGAAAGGAAAATCAGAAGAAAATGGAAGGACAAATGAACACAATGGCTTTCTCCCTTTGCTTGAGGCTTTCCAGCAGCTTTTATTGTATGGAAAGGTCGATATGATAATATTGTTTAGTTATCAATGAACAGTCTTAAGAAAAGGAGAGAAGGACTGTTATCATCGCATCTCCATGCATTCTAACGGCATTCACAATGGTTACTTTATCTTATCTTTTAAAATATGAATTCAAATTAGATTAGACAAGATAAAAGTTAAAATTTGAATAAAATATTATTAGAATATTATTTTTGTTTTAGGATTTGAAAAACTTGAATTGTTATTGTATTTTGTATGAAAATTTGTAAAATTTGTAATGATTAGATGAAATAAGATTAGATAAGTTAAGATGAATTTTGAATCCAAAGCTCCCCTAAATCTATTTTTTTCTATTTTACATACTGATTTTTACAATATATCATACATCAAATTATCTATTTTTTATTCATATTATTCAAATAATTTTTTTAATTCTTTTTAAATACTTCATTTCTACCAATAAATTTGCAATATATATATTTTTATATACAATGTAATATAATTTGGTTCTATACAAACAAAATAAAAATGTATAAGCCGAATAAAATTAAAAATAAAATCAAAATATGAAAAAATTGGATAAAAGATATTTCCAAGATAGTTTTTAGAAGAAAATGAAATAGATGTGTTTTAAATAAGGAACAATAAAAAGAACTTGCTTACATGATAAAAATCAAAGTAAAATAAGAGAGAAATATAAAATGATAAAAAAACATGTAGCGGGTTAATGTAGCAAATTGTATTTTAGATATCCTTTTACATAATCAGATGAAACTTTTTTCTGAGCAATTCTTCAAATAATTTACATTTCTTGTATTATATATAAGCCATTAAGAATGCTCTTAGGAGGTTGGTTTTATAAACCTTTGAAACAATCTCGTCCTATCTAATCTTAATATCCAAACACCATTTAAACACAAATATTTTTTAATTCTAAATTTTTAACTTTTTCATCGAAACATTACCTAATTATTACAACTTTTCTAAACTTCTAAACAAAACACAAAAGATAATTCTATATTTTTCAAATCCTAAAATAAAAATTGTATTAAAAAAATTATATTCTAACTCTATTTTAACTTTATAATTTTTTTATTCAATTTTTTCTCTCATTTTCCAAAATCTCATAAAAATCTTAACTCAAACTATTTCATTATTATTTACAAATTTTTTTTTTATCTTATCTCATCTCATATGTAAAACCAAACGAGACCTAACACATTTGAATATGATGTATTTTTACCCACATGAAATTATTTCATATTTTTATGTTTGAAAAATTCTACTCATCATTTTCACACCACACATAATTTTTAATTATTTTTAATTTATTTCTCTTACTAAATGTGTGGTTTCTGGATGATGAATAAAAGGAACTCAATTAGTTCAAAGAGAATAAACCCAAAAAAATTAAAATAATAAAAATAAGTATGATGTGTGTTGTGTAGAAATGATGAGTAAGAAAGTTTGTTTGTTTTTATCTAGCTGTCCAAAGCTCCCCTAATGATTTAATAAGAAGTTAATAAATTTAATTAGCGTTTAAAACGTGATTCTAAAAATACGTAATAATCGAAAAAAGTAAATTAATTACTTTAATATTATGATGTAGAGAAAATAAAAATAAAGTGATAATATATTAATTCTTTTTTTATTTTATGAAAAGGTGATGCTAATATTAAATAATTGAAGTGTTATTATATAATTAAATATAATTTAAAATATAATTGAATAAGTTCTAATTAAAAATAAAAATTTTGAATTAAGTAGATCGTGATTCATGATCCTGCTTAGCGGAAACGAGGCACCGTTTTTTCTTTTTAATTGTTATTATTGACATTAGATATTCGAGTCAAAAATCTTGATAGCAGTTTTGCAGAAACAAGTTCAGAATAATCTAATAAAAAATTGGTAGTGGTAGGGTTATTATCTTTTTAATATTTATTTATTATTTATAGTATATTTATTTTTTATTATTTTTTTTTTAGTATTTTTTTAATATCCTTAATCATTAAGAAAAAAATTAAAATATATATATTTTTATTAATAGTTACTTCCTTAACTATTAAGTAAAATAAATAAAAAATCAAATAAAAAAAATAGTAAATGAGTATTATGAAGGAAGCAACCCATCATTTTTCTAAAAAAATCCGTTAAAAGCTACAACTCCACGTGACAGCCTCATCTGGTGTTAGGATGGTGGAATTCATAACGATGTCCGATGTTGGGATGGAATGAGATAGTATGTTGATTTGCTGTACAAATGGAATAAAATGCAACGAAATAAAAGTTAAGAATTGAATAAAATATTATTAAAATATAATTTTTTATTTTTATTTTAAAATTAAAAAATTTAATTATTTATTATATTTTATATGAAAAATTAAAAAAATTATAATTATTATATAAGATGAGATTCTCGTCTATCTACCAAATAAAAAATGCCTAATAATTAAGCTTTTTAATATAAAAAATGCCCCTCCCAATTTTATAATATGAAACTTTATATTTAATCGTTAATCACATGTTTGCATTGATTATATAAAAATAAATTATAAAGAATTGTAAATGTATTATTATCCTAATTATTTACAATATATTAGACATGAGCTTCGTGCTGTTTGTATGCCACAAATCGATGAAAATTTGTTACAACTTTTTAGTGGATTTCTAATAAGGTTTGGATCTAAAAATTTGTGATCTGTTTTTTTAATCTTGTTAATTAAGATTTATGATTATATATTATATTAAAATGTTACACTACCGTTGCACTATATTCTTGATTTCCATCTCAATAAAAAGCTGCGTAATTCCGCAGATTAGCCTTATTTGTTTTTAGAAAACATCTCATCTCATTTCAATTTTATCATTAAATTTTTCTAAATTTCAATACAAAATAAAATAAATAATTCAACTTTTTCAAATTCATCTCATCTTATCTCATCTAATCATTACAACTTTCCCAAATTTCAATACAAAAAACAATTCAACTTTTTCAAATTCCAAAACAAAAATAATATTAAAAAATATATTCTAACAATATCTTATTTAACTTTTTAATTTTAATCTCAATTCATCTCATTTCATCTCTGAAAACAAACGAGGCAGCTACGTCTCTAATCACATAAATTTTGTGATTTATTTTATTTTATTTTTACTTTTACTATCGTTCCAAATTTCCAATCACAATAACATAGGACGCTGTAGGTTTGGAGGGTGAGATGAGAATTTTATGTTTTGTTTGAAAGTTTAAAATATTATGTTTTAATATTATTATTGTTTTGGGATTTGAAAATTTTGAATTAAGATTTGAAAATTTTGAATTGTTTATTATATTTTATATAGAAATTTGAAAAATATGTAATGACGAGTTGAGATGAGATGAAAATTTTAGAGAATTTCTCACCCCCAAACCTGCCTACGTGTCTTGGAGATTAGGCTTCGTTTGGATAAGATGAGTTCATTTTTAGAATGCTTCCAACGTCCAAACACAAGTTTTACTTTAATTTTTTTTTTTTTTTTCTAATCAAGCAAACTTCATTAAATTAAAAAATGATACATGTCAGAGGGGGTGGGGTTCCCCAACAAAACACCCCAAAACAACAAATACAGTGCTATTACAAAGAAAAAAGAAAAAAAATGGATTTTGAGACCAATTTCTTGGTCTCTACCCAATCCCTACTAAGAGGGAAACGTCTTAAAAGACGTTTTGATGGTAAGCCACCGCTGGAGGCGGTGCAAATGGATGCACTGTAGTTGAAAGTCTTGAAGTATTTGTTGGTGAGGTCCTTAGTCTCTCTCACAAGATCACCGGTTAGGGAAAGCAATAACCCGGATAGACCGGCAGGGGAAGAGCAGATCTGTAGCGGAGGAACAGTGAACCCACGCCTCTGCAGTGGCGCGTGAGGGCCACGCGCCGGAGGAATGGAGGAGGCGTCAAGCCGATCTGAAGGATCGGAGGGTGTAGAGTCTGCTGGTGCGGCGCGTGTAGCCGGCAGAGCTGCCGGAGTGCGACGGCGCGTGAAAGCCACGTGCGGAAACAGACCGCGCGTGAGGGCCACGCGCCGACATATTGGGCGCGGTTCCGCGTCATTCCAGTAGATCGGCTGGAGGGGAACATCGTGGTGGGGCGCGTGTTTACTGTTCATGGCCAGAAAGCAATAGATCTGAGAAAATCCTCGCCGGTGAAAAAACACTACCTTAAAAGCATATTCACAACTAAGAAGTGTAGAAGAAAACGGAAATGAAAAGGAAATGGAGAGGAAGGTAGAGCCGGGGCTCACCCCTTCCTCTCCGGTGACTTCACTGGTAAGCATTGGTGTTTTTTTCTAGAGAGAAGGCAGAGAAAATCTCCTAGAGAGAAGGCGGTTCGTTTTAAGTGATTGTGTACAAGTTTTACTTTAATTGAATGTAGTTCAACTTGCCATACTGACAAACATCATATCACATTGACAAACATCAATTCAACTTTTATTTTGGACCCCACACTGACAAAAATTAGATTTTTATCTGCTTGTTTTACACAAATGTGAAAGATTGGAACGCGGGTGGATAAAACTCACTCAATCATCTTAATTTATTATTATTTATAAAAAATTCAATTCATCTCAACATTTAAACACAATTTTAATCCCCGTGTTCCCATCAGGATTTTGAGAAGAGAAAGAAAACAAGAAAGAAAAAAAACCAAGGAAAAGGACTGATCGTCCGTCTGGACAGACACTGTCAAATTCCATTGGTCGGCGAAAATATTCCAAAGAGCTGGATGGTGGCAAATATTTTCAGACGTTTCTCTATTCTGAAAACTTGATCTTTTGCATAGAATAATTTTACTCATAATTTTATATTATATATATATTTAATAAGTATGTACGTACGTAGAGATGATAAATAAAAAAATTCAATCAGTTTATTCAAAATAAAAAAAATTAAAACATATATAACTTATTATGTAGGATGATGTATAGCAAAGACTTTTTGCACATATATTAACATATGCATTTTCATTAAACCAACACAACTTCCTTCTAACTTCATTATATTATTGTTCATAATTTCTTTTATATATATAAAGCTGTGTCTGCGCAAGCAAAAAATATTGTGTCTAATGTCTATTATATTGCCTTATGAGTACCATTCACTCAATCTTATATATATATAAATATATATGTGTGTGTGTGTGAGAGAGAGAGAGAGAGAGGGTGCAAAATGTCATCTATATTCCTTTAGGACCATCCTACTCTGCCGTCTTTGGATGTGACTATTAAGAATTATGTTTTTATTTATTTATTAAGAATTATGGTTTTTTTATATATTTTTAAATATTTTAAAAAATATACAAATTCATCGTAATAAATTTTATAAATATTTTAAAAGTAAAATAAAATATAGTGGTCAAATCCAAGAGAGCAAACCTAAGGCGCAAAGTAGCATTGTCGATTCCTTTATGTCTTTAGTGGCTAAGACAAAGGGAAGCTACATATTTGGGTTTGGAAGAAAGGGTGTTGGTTGAGTATGGATATACTCCATTGACAAAAGTCAGTACTCTTGGATTATTACTAGTTCATGAGATGAAGGCCTTTCCCTATGGGGCTTCAATTTCTGGGTGCTGTCAACCAGGAGATATGATGTCAAGACATAATTACAGGTTAATCCTCGGATTTTGCCCCACAATTGTTTTCAAATATATGGATCACTATCCTGGATCACACAAGGGTATGCTCTCCGTTTATGTGAAGGAAATGCCCCGGGTGATTTTTTCTTTTTTGAAGTTGGCCCTGGGTGATATTGATCGTTCTAAAACAAATCAATTTCCATTTGAAAAGTTTTCATAATATTTAGTTGGTTATTAAGACATTTATATAGAATTTTAGATGTGTTTAATAATTTTTTTTAGTTATTAATTTTAAATGAACATTTAAAATATAATTGTTTAAACAATAATTTAATTAAAATATGATTATTAATTAACATATATATAATCAATAGAAATACAAAATATGATAAAAACTAATAAAAATATTAAATTAATAATAAAATTTATTATTATATAGATATCAGTAGATGGATAATTCAATATGAGAATAGGTTTTGAATTGAATAAGTTGTTGTTATTGAGATTTGAGGGAATGGCACTTGTGATGATGGGTCAGGCCATGGCAATTATCTAATTGCTATTGCTGAATTTGCAAGTACTATACCTGAAAAAATATATCTGCAATATCTTCTTTGCTTATTTAATTTAGCGGAAGTTTACATTTTGTATCTTCAAACTATCTTATCCTTTTTGTAATATGTACTCAAACTAACACTCTTGACACATTGTACCTTCAAACTATAATTTCTCGTCAAGTCTTTGACATGGTGCAATCTTTGACAGTAGATGTAGATCGTACACGAAAACTTTTTGGAAGTTTGAGATCGCAATGTGCTAGTTTGGATACTGCATTGCAAAAAGAAAAACATTTCGGGGTCAAAGTTTATTTTCATACGTTATTAGTTATTACTCTTTTCATGTTTCCTTGTACGCTATTAACGATTTCTTTCTGTCTTTTATTTTTATTTTTGTTCTTACCAGGTCTTAGGTCGGCACCTATTTGAAATAGGGTAATGTATGTTATCTAGGGGTGAGAATAGGCTGGTCCGGACCGGAAAAACTAATTGGACCAGCCACTTCGGCCTGGACCAGACCGACTCGAGACTGGTCTCAATCGGTCTTGGTCCGAATTGCATAGGACCGAATTCATTTGGTCTGGTCCACGGTCTAAGAATTTTTCATCCCGTACCGAACCAAATGAAAAAAAATATATATATATTT
>QEOT01002661.1:159954-174564 GCA_003123785.1 Pterocarya stenoptera
TCATAAGGAACGGTCCCTACGTATACGGTACTACTACAATTGTTGTTTTTTTAAACTGGAATACAACGATATGCCAACCCAACATTAATACATGCTATATATTTGCGCTTTTAGATTGACGTTTCTCGCAAAAGATTGTCGAGCTTCACAAGAAAATTAGGAGAGGATGTTTGTATAGAACATCAATTGTCGTGGAATAATTTGAATTGATAAAATATAATTAATTAGCATGACTACTACTACTACTGGCTCTTAATTGGCCGACAAGGAATTAGCACACTCATGATCATCATCATGTTTAGATAAAATCTAGAATGTAAAATAATATTAATGGTGAAACCAATATTGTCAATTGTATGACGGGCCTCCTCATGAATCCCTTGCCTACTACTGCCACTACATTAGTACCAATATCAAGGTTGATGTTCTCAATATTTACCTCTTTTATTATCATTTTCTGAGCTGTTGCCATAATTTGGTAGCCTCCAAAATCATGGTTATATGAGTCTATATATAGACTCTGTCAACTCAATATAATAATAATAATAATTATTATTATTATTGGTGTGACATGTATACCATATCTAAAAGTATGGATTTCATATCTAATTAGTTTCATTAGAAAAGAAGTGCAGTACTTAAGATAAATGCATTTCTATGTGCATGATGAGTCACTAAAAAGGCAGGACCATTTCATATTCCTCATATACAGATAGTAATTAGGATTGTAATTAATTTAGTTGTAGTATACCATGTCAATTTTATTTTTCTTAAGTTAGTTAACTACTTAATTTTCAAGATATTGAATCTATTATGTATTTTTTATAATAATTATTTTTACAAGAGTAAATCTATTCATTATCATTTTCTTATCATCTTCTTATCATTTTATTATGTGGCATTAAATAATAAATTTATAAGTAAAATATAATAAATATTTTTCAATCATCTAATATCACATCATCTCATGATGAAAGTGTGAGAATTTAAAATGATAACTAACATTTCTGAAAGAATTGGGGCACTGCTTGACTGCCACGTGGCAGCTTTAGGATCGATAGGCCTTTTGCCTTAAATTTGTGGATTGGCTTCTAACCTTCACTGCCCTCTCTCTCTCTCTCTCTCTTCCAAAAGTAGGAGATATGTTACCCGTTTGGATTCAGAAAATATTTCTTCTCATCTTATTATTACAAATTTTTTAAATTTTTACATAAAATATAATAAATAATTCAATTTTTTTTTAAATCCTAATTCAATTTTTTTCAAATTTTATAATAATAATAATATTAAAAAATAACATTCTAATAATATATTTTTAAACTTTTATCTTTTATCTAAAATCATCCTATCTCATATCTGAATCCAACCAGATTAATTAGCTTTTCTCTGTTCCCAAACATAAAATCCAATAATCAGACCAAAGTCTTCCTCTCCCTCGAAACAAAATGGTTATACTTTGCTTGGCAACTCGGTCAACCCTTCTGGAATGACTTTAATACCATTATAAGGCCCAGGGGGTGCCACCAATGGACTGGGCCGTAAAGGCCCAACAAGCCTCTTAAGGCTTAAACACTTCCTGATCCAATAGGACTCAGGTCCAATCAGGTCCAATGGGTGAAAGCCGAAGTGGCAGACGCCCCTACGTTGCCACCGCCAAAGCAAAGCGGCGGCAAGCGATTCGGATACTTGTGGCAGGAGGTGGGATTGGAGGGCTGGCTTTTGCTTTGGCAGCGAAGAGGAAGGGGTTTGAGGTGGTGGTGTTTGAGAAAGACGTGAGTGCTATTAGAGGGGAAGGACAGTGTAAAGGTCCAATTCAGATACAGAGTAATGCATTGGCTGCTTTGGAAGCTATTGATTTGGAGGTTGCTGAGAAGGCCTTGAAGGCTGGATGCATTGCTGGGGATAGGATTAATGGGCTGGTTGTGGGATTTCTGGTACTTGGTATGACTTTTTAAATGCAGTTTTTACTTTCTTGCATGTTATATGTTTGATTCTTCAAGTTTGTGATATGCATATTGCACGGTATGTACGTATTAGTGGCTGGCTTTTATCTCTGTCACAAGGATTTGGAGGAGTTATTGCCAATTCATAAAGGGCCGGAAGCTCATAACGAATTTGTTACTTCTAAATTCTTACTATATTCGTTCACTGGTTTGGTTTCAGGAACTTATAAAACGGGGGGCTAATGATGAGACTTTGCACAAGATGTAGATTGTAGATTAGCATATCCCATACCAAAGCATAGAAAAATAATTCAGAAGTGTCAATTTTCATTTTTAAAAAAATTTGTTGTTTATTTACGCTAATTGTAGTTTTCAAGATTCCTATTACGATAAACTTCTAATTATCAGCATATAGTCGCATAAATTGATCTCTAGTTGGGTATCAGGTACCTCAAGTTTGACAAATTCACTCCTGCAGTGGAACGTGGGCTTCCTGTCACGAGAATTATAAGCCGAATAGCCTTGCAAACAAATTCTTGCTTGTGCAGTCGGGGAAGATGTCGTTATGAATGACAGCAGTGTTATCAAATTTGAGGATATGGAGACAAGGTGATTCTTTTACACTTTATTTCTTAATTTTTCTTTCTGGAATATGCATATGGTGAATTGATGTGCTGTGTCTTAGATGTCGACATTTTTGCTTTGTCCTTGTGAGTTGCAATTTTAGGTCACTGTGATGCTCGAGATTGGGCAGTGTCATGTTCTGATCGGAGCTGATGGTATATGGTCGAAGTTATCATTCTACACCCTTTATTTAGAACCTTTTTTTTTTACACCCTTAATTATTTAGAACATGTTTATTTATGATGCACTTTCTCTTCCTTTAAATATAGTCATTTAGCTATATGTTTGTGTCTGTGTGTGTGTAGCAAAATGACTGTCCAAGATGTGGATGGAGGGATCATGTTTTCTGTCAAAGATGTGTATGGTAATATGTTGTCTTCTAAAAACTGTCATTTCTGAAGTGCTGAAAAACATCATTACCCACAGATCAATAAAGAATATTTCAAACTCAAAACATTGGTACACATATGATGTGTTCTGCCACCGAAGCTGTCTGTAAACAGATGTAGAATGTAAATCTCCTCAAATTGATACTAAAATTGTAGATGGGGGTTTTCTTTGTAATAGGTGAGAAAGAACTTATTTGGACCAGTTGAAGCTATTTACTCAGGCTACACTTGCTATACTGGTATTGCAGATTTACTGCCCACTGACATTGAATCTGTAGGGTATGTTTCTTTTATTTGAGTCACATGTTTGCTCTTCATTTTCTTGCTGCAGCCTGCAGGTACAGAGTATTTCTGGGACAAACAATACTTGGTTTCCACGGATGTGGGTGCAGGAAAGATACAGTGGTATGGGTTTCACAAAGAGCCACCTGGTGGTGTTGATAGTCCTCGTGATACATATTCTTCAGATATGCTTAACCTTTTTTATATGTGTGTGTGTGTGTGTGTGTGTGTGTGTGTTTATATTAAGGTTAGATTTTTTTTTTTAGAATTCATTTTATAATTTTTAGATTTTAACATATACTTTTATGAATTTATTTAGATTTTTTTTCAAATATTTTTTACTTTAAAATTTATTTTTTACATATTTTGTATTGTTATGAAAGTTGAAAACCATGGCTTTGATTTGTAAAAACGTGAACAATCCATGTTTTGATTTTGCAATTAACCATTAATTTAATGATAATACCATTGGAGAGTGGACAATGTGGCTTTATAAGAAAAAACTTCCATGATTTGAAAATTATGTAATATACACTTGTAACTTTAAGAAAATTGGTTATTTACTTGAATGATTTTTTATAAGTTTAACTTAAGGATATATGTTATAGTATAACACAAATGTAATTTAAAGCCTTAATTATTATTTAATATTTTGAGATAATTGATGATGTGGCTTCATGAAAGTTAAACTTATGCGTAGCAAGTCATGAAGTGAGAATTCACATTTTGGACCCGGATACAAAATAACAAATATGACCAATTTTAATTCTAACTGTATGTTTTTTAATCAACACAACGGAAATTAATAAATCAACATACCAATATTCAATAGGTCTAAACATCTAGGCAATGATAGATATTACCAATTTCAATTATTTAGTTTAATTATCAATCTAGTTACCACATAATCAAACCAAAATTTAAGAAAGCTGTAAAATAATCAACTTATAGATTTTTGTAACGAAGTAGAAAGTCATGTGAAGAACCTCTTCAAAATCTAAAGAGAATTATATCGTCTATACAGGAATCTTATAAAAGTGATTGCACGTCTATGCAGAATCTTATAAAAGTGATTGCCCTTGCTGATATGTCAGTTTTCTTCTGAATTAAAACTTGTGAATACATAGCAGTTCCCAAATCTAAAACCATTCTGGATCCAATCAACTCAAAGGCATCCACTGTAGAAAACTTTTGTTACAAATTGTTCTGGCATACAAAACCTTTATATCTCCGGAATACCCAACTTACAACCCCAGTAAACGACCAATTCTCCTCCCACAACAATAGCTTCAAAACCTCTCACCTTTTTCTATATGGATCACCTTTGCGAAAGACCTCTTCCCCCTCTAACTTGAACTCCAATAGCTGTTGGCTTTCTTTGGTTTTGTATGAGGAAATAATCAATGAGAGAAATTATCTTGAATGCTCAATGTGTAATCTCTAAGGTTTTCTCTAAAGGAGGACAGCATAAGAACTCTGAAATATAGATTTGATTCCATTTTTTTTTTTTTTAAATTTTGAACCTACTTTTCTTTACTCACTAAGGATGTTTCAGGAAGAGTTTTATTTCATTAAAATGTGAGTCGTTTTATAAACTTTCATATATGATGGAGGGAAAGTTAGTTAATTATTGTTTACTGGAAAATAGAAAACTTTGCTTTACGTACTAATTGTCAATGTTTTACAACTTGGCAGGGAAAAAAGAAGGGCTGCTTAAAATATTTGGGGGCTGGTGTGATAATGTGATAGATCTGATACTTTCCACAGATGAAGAGGAATTCTTCGACATGGCATATACGATCGCTCACCCATTTTAAATTGGGGAATGGGTCGTGTGACCTTGCTTGGGGATTTTGTCCATGCAATGCAACTAAATTTAGGTCAAGGGGGATGCATGGCCATTGAGGTATGCCTTTCTATTTTTTATTTGGCTCATCGTGATCCGATTTTAAGTGTTATCATCATGATTATAGTGATATTATCACAATTAATTCAATTGGAGCTAAGCATCGCTTATATCATGTGAGGTCATAAGAAATTTCTTCTTCTCTTGTTTTTTATTTTCTATAATATGTTTGCACCATTTATCTCATCCTGGCAGGATAGTTATCAACTGGCATTGGAACTTGATAAAGCATGGAGACAAAGCATTGAACTGGGAAATCCTATTGATATTGTTTCTTCCCTAAAGAGGTAATGTGCCATTTTCCTAGAACGGTTTCGGAAGTGTATTCAATTTCAATACTAAAATTGATTGTTTTACCTGATAACTGTTTGATTGTAAAACTCTTTATAATAAGAAACAACAACGGTATAGGTGGAACCCTTTTTTCTTTTCATGTGAATAAATCACAACCACAAGGTTATAGGGAGAGGAGGGGAGTTGACCTGGGGATCTTTGTTTCATGATATGTTGTCATTGATACTGTGCTACCCCGTTTATTAGGATAAACCACAAAAATTTGGAAATAACACAGTTGTGTTTAGTTGAGTTGGCTTAATAAATCACTCTTCACATCAGATTATTCCTAAGAATAAGCTCTATTGGTCCTACATTAATGTTGTTTAAGTTTTGGCTGCCATACAGTTTCTCAGACAACATTAAAACTAAATGATTTATGGTCTCTTCAAATGTACAATTTCACTCAATCTTTCTTGGGTCCCCCCAGATATGAGGAATCTAGAACAATACGTGTTGCTGTTATTCATGGAATGGCAAGAATGGCTGCATTGGTGACTTCAATTTACAAGAGTTATCTGGGAGTGGGATGTGGTCCATTATCGGTAGGAATTCATTTACACAAACTAATAATGAAAAATAAAAGGAGATTGATGTTGCAGTTGGTATTCTGTATGGATATTCATGGTGCATACATACCTAATTGCAGTTTTTGACGAAGTTTAGGATACGACATCCCGGGATAGTTGGTGGGAGGTTTTCTATTGACTTTGCGATGCCCTTGATGTTAAGTTGGGTCTTAGTGGGTAACAGGTAAGATCTTAAGAAACCCTGTTTTCTATCATGCTCAAGCTGTTCTCTTGTTTTTCTCTTAACTTCTGGAAGATCATAAATTCCATGTAAGTTATTTTCAGGCGGATGCTTCTCAATTTTTAAATGTCTCGCAAAATAATTTTTGCATTATTTTACTTTTTTTGTTTTTTGAAATTATGTGGGGGAAATGCTTATGAACACACTTGTTCAGCTTTCAAATTTCCATAGTTCAATTCATATATACAACATTCATGTTGGAAATCAAAGCCAATGGTAAGCACAAGGAGTTACTAAGTAGTTATAACCATGGTAAGCACTGAAAAAAGGTGCTTTTAAAAATTTTCTTAGTTCACTTTTCAAATTAACCTAAAGAATAGAAAGATGAATAAAAAATGACCTTTCAGCTGTGGTAATGGACCCCTTTTTTGCATCAGTTCATTTTTTTCAACCAGTTTTTTCATTTCAAGACTTGAAGGGATTTCACCATGTTGCAGACTCTCAGACAAAGTATGTTGCTCAAGTAATAAAATTGCTTACTTTTGCGATTTCAGAAACAAAGTATAGCCCACCCCTTTATGTGATCTAAATTAATATATGATCTGGATGCTAATATTTGGTCAATCTTTGGTGAAGACAAATGATCAGTTACGCAGATGGTTTGAAGTTGATGATGCATTGGAGCGGGCTATTAACGGAGAGTACATCCACATAAGTCTAATATTTGTGAAGGAAAGTGATTTGTGAATGTCATTCCTTGGTATATATTTATCTTGTCTGTTTTCTCTAGATGGTTTTTGTTACCATGTGGAAATGAAACTGGCCATTCACAGCCTATTTGTTTGAGCAGACATGAGAGCAGGCCCTGCATTATTGGGTATGGCAATTTTGATGAAGCCTTTCTTTTTGTTTCGTATAAAGCCTGGTTTTTAGATGCATTAAACACATTTATATAGAATCCTACCCAGTGCTAGCTCCAGTTTTGAATTGTTCTTATTCTCTTCTATCTTCTATTCCCCATGAATCCATGCTTTTCTCCAAATGAAAATTCAGCAATTGTTTTATTTATTATTTTGGTTGCAGGAGAAGAGCACATGAGGACTTTCTAGGGACATCAATAGCAATACCTTTGCCACAGGTGACGTTCTCAGTTTCCTCCTCTTTTTGGTGTTCAAGGTTAGGTTATGACAAGTTTTTTTCCTTGCAACTATATGGATCAGGTTTCTGCAATGCATGCACGTGTTAGCTACAAGGATGGTGCCTTCTTCTTGACTGACCTGTGAAGTGAACATGGTACCTGGATCTCTGAGTAAGTAATGGAAATCAGAATACAATTAATGTGTTTATATTTTTTATTTATATTATATATACTACGGTTTTCATAATTTTATTCTCTGTATATATGTGCAGTATTGAGGGAGAGGGTATCGGGCCACTCCAAATTTTCCTGCCCGTTTCCATCCATCAGATACCATTGAGTTCGGTTCTGATAAGAAGGTGGTAGATAATTCCGATATCATGAATCTTATATGAATATATATAATATGATGTCTGTTGAGTCTGGATTCAGTGCATATTTGACATAGCCGTTGCCTAACCAAGGAAGTTCCACATGAAATTCATAATGTTCTTGGTCTTATCTCTTTCTTAGGAAATTTGAAGATTTTATTTTCTATTAAGTTTCATCTCTTATGCCATCTTATATGAGTTTCAGTACTGCACATAGAACAAATGGTCTTGCAAAATGAATTTCAATGATCTGCTGCATTTTGGAGAGTTCACATGAAATATATATGTATATATATATATATACACACACATCCCCTTTTTGTCTTATGATAGAGACATGTTATGTCAACTTCATTTTCCTTAAAAGAAAGTGCAAAAGGATCAGTTACATATAGCGAAAAAAGGTTCACTGGTCTCACAGTTCACTACATGCGTTATTAATGTTTTTGTTTTTAGCCTTCAAAACATTTATCTCAACCTCTATGACATTGAGATCCGGCTCAGTGCCATTAGATATCTAGGAGTGGAAGCCAGATGTGGACGGCTAAAGTTATTGAGACAAGAACTAAAGTCCTCTTTAGGGAAATGGAGATCAGGGCCGCCCCAGTTGTGTGTATCTCATAGGTGGCTGAATGGACGGACCTCAGAAACCAAAAACAAAAAGAATAATACTACTCTTACCACTCAATTCTACCACTACATTCTACCACTTTGATTTTTTAATTTTTTTTTTACATAGTGATTAAAAAAGTATTGTTTAATAATTTTTTTATTTTTTAAAAAAATATTTAAAAGTGTAAAAAAAAAAAAAACATAATTTACAACTAGCGGTAGTTGGGAGCGGTGAGTGTAGCAGCGCTCAAACAAAAATTGTACAGGAATTGGGACTAGCTTTGTCCCCGACCCAAATTGTGGGGGATCATGATAAAACTTTCTGATGCAATGTTAAACACAATTCTGATATTTAGGTTGAAGGGGAAAAAATACCTCTAATCGGGGGATTGAAAGCACCTTTGGAAATTTTAACCATAATTCTATACTTTTATGTAGGGGTGTTAATCCGGGCCGGGTTGTTTCCCGGCCCGGTCCGGAACCCGGGAAACCGGATTCCGGTTCCGGGCCGGAACCCGGGTTGCAAAACCCGGGTTGACCCGGTCCGGGTACCGGATTGTGAATCCGGAATCTGGTTTTTTTTTTTTTTTTTAATATCAAGCACATTCTTTTTCTCAAAAATCTAGACTAAGAAATATGCCCTTGTCATCTTTCCTCCTTATAACAAATCCCACCTAAGAAAGAAAAACTTGGGCCACATTTTTGTTATTATTACACTTAAATAATTTTGAAAGTGTAAATAATAACATCAATTACATCATAATTATCAAACTCGTGAATACAAACTAAAAAAGAAAGAAAGAAAAAAGAAGAAGAAGAAGAAAAAAAAACAAAAAAAAATCGGGTTCCGGATTTACAACCCGGATTCATCTGGGTTCCGGCCCGGGTTTGACCCGGGCTAACCCGGTCCGGGTTCCGGCCCAGGTTTGAAACCCGGGTTTTGGTCCGGATGTACCCGGATGAACACCCCTACTTTTATGGTAATAAAGAGATGAAAGTATAAAGAATATAGTATAAATAATTAAATATATCTCTTTCCATCAATTAAGTTTTTGGGACAATTATTAATTTCGTGTAAAGTTTTTGGAAGCTGTTGAAAAATCTAGCTATTAATTATAGGGCTTATTGTTTCTATATTAATAATTAATAGTACTACTGAAACTTTTGGTTTATTGTTTCTCTTTCGTTTCTTTCAACATGCATGATTATTTTGGATTATTACCAAGTGATAAGGACTTGATACCAAACCATATGACTCCATTGACAATGCAGTACTTAGCCCAATTAGAATGTAAAAAACAAAGCAGAGATTGCAGTAGCAATGGCACAAGAGTCCAAGACATGAGTACTCCTCCCCCTTAATATCAACGTACGTGACGTAAATGGTCGCCATCGATCCCAAGTCCTGATCTTAAAATGTCCTTAAAACTTTGAATTTCCACCCGTATCTATCACATTAACTTCCAAACCAGCTGCTCCTGTCTTCCTTTGCATGACAAAAGTAGCATCCCCCCACTAGACACCCGGACCCTCTTGCCGTTTAGATTTCATGCATGCAGGGTCCGGGGAGATATCAGAACGCTGACTCTTTCTCAGACAAACTTCCCCACCACCACCCTACTCCTAATTGGCAACCTCCCCACACAAAGACAAACCCTTGATTAATCCTCACCAGTCCCCACTGTGAGAAGGAATATTTTCCAAGAATTCTTAGTAATTGTATTGATGAGCAAGTATTGTTTATATACACAGAGAACATAATCTTTTCTTTTATGCCACAATATCACAATAATCAGAAGAAGAGAAATAATCAGACTATTTTACAAAGGACTGTTATGACCCTGGATTATTTACAGTAAGGCTATCTAGGTTAATATGCTCCCTCGAGTCCATTAGAGGGTATTTACAACAGTGAGACTCGATCTAAATTGAGCAAATTTTTTTGAGACAAGGGGCTTTGTGAGAGCATCAGCCACTTGATCTTTTGAACTATAAAATGCAACTTGCAAAGTCTTGGCAGCCACTCTATCACGAACAAAATGATAGTCGATATCCATGTGCTTTGTACGAGAGTGATTCCAAGTTTTTTTGGCATAGATTTGAGAAGGGTGTAAACTCACCACCTCCATTTGTTTGAAGTGTAATTAGCTTAGAATTGAAGAATCTTTCAACAAATGGTAAAAAAAAACAGAGATTGCTTCAGACTTGAGTTTAAGTGGATAAATCCAAGAAAAACGAGTATAATGATCTATAAAAGATATATAATATTTGTAACCATTTCTGTATGTTATAGGAGCTGGACCCCAAAGGTCTGCACTAATGACTTCTAAGGGCCTAAAGTAGACGGCCCGACTTAAAGGAAAAGATAACTGATGGCTCTTGGCCAACAAACAGTGAGAACAAAGAAAAGGTTCTTTAGTGGAGTAGAAACGCAAACAATTGTCCTGCAAAATGCGATGAACGACGGCTTGAGCTGGATGTCCAAGGTGTTGATGCCAGTGAGGAAGAGTTTTCCGATGACTGAGATGGGTTGATGGTGATGGGTTGGAGGCTGCTAAGGATGGAAACACGTAAAGACCATTACGCATTGGACTTGTTATGAGTGTTGTCTTGGTTTGATTGTCCTTCACGCAGAAATGGGTAGAGTGGAATTCAAAAAAGCATGAGTTATCATAACACAATTTTAGCATAGAGACAAGATTTTTGGTAATATCAGGAACTAGAAGTAAACTTGTAAGTAAGAAAGAAGATGAGAATGAGGTAAGAGCAGAGTTACCATGGTGTTGAATCGGAATGCACATACCATCTCCAACGTGGATCGCTTCACTGCCACTGTAAGGTTCAGATGAGAGCTTCAAGTGAGTCAGATCATTGATTATATGATGGGTGGCAGCTGAGTCTGGGTAACAGGCGGAATCTGTGTAGGGATCGGTGTATGAGTTTGGTGAAGTATGGTTGGCAGAGAAGTGGGTGGGTGTGGTGTAATTAGCCTGAAATGAAGTGGGAGGGTTATTTTGGTAGGAATGGTTGAAACGATGCCGGCATTGGATAGCTATATGGCCAATCTTTTGACATACTTGGCAGGTTGGTCGTGGGCCACCAGGTGTTTGTTGAAATGCACCAGAGTTAGAGGGGGATCGCCCTCTGTTAGAGAAGTTTGAACCACGGCCTCTTCCTTGTCTTCCACCGCGAAAGGTAGTAGAGCGATTTCGTCCTCCGAAAGTGGTGTAATTCACATAGGGATCTATAAGTGTTTTGGAGGTATGATTGAGTCGGCTTTCATGGATGAGCAACATTTGACAAAGTTCATGAGTAGTCACTGGGTCAAATCTGGTGGTAATAAAAGTCACGAACGATTCATATAAAGGGCCCAGACCAGTGAGAAGGTAAGAAACAATTTCTTTGTCGGGAAGAGTGGTTCCAGTAGAGGCTAAGGTATCAACTAGTGATCTGACCTTGCCGAAATATTCAGAGATGGATTGTTCTCCTCTACGAATGTTGGTAAGTTGAAAGCGAATATGAAATTCTTTGGCATGAGATTGGAATCAAGCATGGATGTAATGGATAACTAGGGTTTTCTCGCAGTGGTTGCAGACAAAACATGATTAAGCACCTGGTTAGATAATGAAGAAAAAGTATACTGAGCACTAATTGATCATTGCGAGACCAAGTATGATATTCAGGGTTGAGTTTGGAGGTATTTGCAAGAGTTTTTGGTGGGGAAGGGAGAGAACCATCAACATAACCAAAGAGATCTTGTCCTTTAAGGTATGTTGAGATTTGAACCTTCCACAGAAGAAAATTATCTGTAGATAACTTGGTAGTGACAATATGTGAAAAGGAAAAAATAACTGAAGGATTTGGAGGCAGAGTAGGAGGAGGAGGAATTTCTGTGTTCTCGGCCATGGATCAAAGAGATTGGTAGTCGAGCAGCTCTGATACCATGTGAGAAGGAATATTTTTCAAGAATTCTCAGTAATTGTATTGATGAGCAAGTATGCTTTATATACACAGAGAACATAATCTTTTCTGTTATGCCATGATATCACAATAAGCAGAAGAAGAGAAATAATCAAAGACTATTTTACTAAGGACTGTTATGACCCTGGATTATTTACAGTAAGGCTATCTAGGTTAATACCCACCGCGGGGCATCTTTTCTGGTGCTTCACCATGCATTTCAATGTTCGATCTGCAATTGTTGATCTACGTACATCTTCGCTCAGTCTCAGCCATGTGAGTCTGTGACTCCAGATGTTTGAGCTTTTGGAGTTGGGACCAAAGAGGTTGATGTTGTAAAAAGCCTTTAAAAACAATCATTTCAGGGACTAGAAATAGAAAAGTTCTAATTTCAAGTTGTGGTCAGTTTTGGATATTTTTTTATAACCGAATTGGTATACACCGTTTTTTAGAATTTAAGATCGATACTGGATCAATTTACCATTGAATTCGAAACTTCCAATTTTTTCCGTTTCGATCCGATCCTGTTGAGGTTTCTGATTTTAAAGATAACAAAATTATATTCCAACAAAACTTTAGAAAATGATTTATCCATATCCCTCATTTTATGTTTTATCAAACTTCAAATATTATATTAAAAATTATAAGATTAATTTATGTTATATCATAATTAAATGTTATATTATGATTTATAAGACTAATTTTATGTTATATCAAATGTTATATTTAATGACATGAATAATAAGATTTTAAAATTTTATATTATATTAATTAACAATTTAACATATAATATATATATTTTTAAAAAAAAACTTGCGCCGTACATGCGTAATATAATTAGCATTACTACTCCAACTGTTTACAGGGATATTGGTTAAAGTCAGAGAGGCTTGCAGGCTTTATAAGAGCAAACAAAGCCCATGCCCATATTTAATTCTCTCAGAGATGATATGAGACGAGATATGGCGTCTTGCATGTGCCAGAGGTGACGGTATATACACACTCGAAGGAGAAGAGATGAATGCAGGCGGTGGATACGCACGTGACAAGAGCAACGGTGAGTTAAGGTGCTGGTGGTGGCTCTGAGTCTGGACCGTTGAGGTATATTTATTGTTAGTGCAGACTTTTATTCGTTTATTTATTTATCTTTGTAATTTTTGGGCTTCTCTTGTAAGTGCGTTTTGTCAACCTCAATTATTTTGCATCAGAATGTCTTATTATACCAACTATGTATACTTTTTTTTTTTTAAAAGTATTAATACTAAGGGTGAAAACCGGTCCATTTTAATTTTGGATAAAATTTAAAATTAAATCGATATGCATCAATTTTATAATTTTAAAAATCAATTATGCACCGATTATCTTTTTAAATTAATACTTCTCTGATTTTACTTATTTTGATCCGGTTTTTTTATTTTTATAATATTAATATTAGGACATAAAATGTAATTAACATACTAATATATCTTAATATACTAATGTAAACTAATGAATTAAAACGAAATGTAATTAATATACTAATGTATATCAGTATTACTAATGTATTATATATTTATAAAAAAATATGTTGAGAATTTATTATATCATAAAATGTTATTAATATATATATTTTATGTTTAAAACATATGATCAAATAAATTTTCATATTTAAGATTAAAATTTTATGTTATAAATTATAATAATATTATCTTATATATAATTATAATTTATATTATTACAAAGATTATAGATATAAATTATATATAATATTAAAAAAATTAATTTAAAATATATAATATAGTGAACCGGTCCGGTCCTAAAAATGAGAGAATTGGAACCGAACTGGTATCGGCCAGTTTTGAAACTAAGAGAATTGGTCCAGTCCTAAGGGAACCGATCCCAAACTGGACTGATTCCACCAGTTCGTGCCAGTCCAGGACGATTTTTCTAGTTTTTGGATTAATTTTTACGTCCCTAATTAGTAATAATAACAATTTAGAATCTATGCAAAAATAATACTAATAAATATTATTTGAAAAGAAAAAAGAAATAGACGATAGTTGCACACACATTATTTATTGAGTTGTGCGTGGGTGTAGCTCAAGAATGGTTTCCGATAAAATTAATTGGTCTTTTTTATTTTTTATTTAATTTTTAAAATAGTTTAAAATATTTAAAAAAAAAATTTATAATATCATTAAAAAATACTTTTTTAATAACTAAATAAATAAATAAAATATCTGGATCACGGTAGGATTAGCTTTTCTCTTATCTATTAGACTATTACCATATCTATAATTAGAGTTTATATTAATAGCAAAAT
>QEOT01002661.1:189750-256304 GCA_003123785.1 Pterocarya stenoptera
ATATATATATAGAGAGAGAGAGAGCATATTGGATATCCTCATAAACATGTATTTTTACAAAACTGAATCTTCTGTCCTTTTTCTTTTTTCATTTCCTTGGGGAAATCGATCGGCAACTGGTGAAGGTGATAATCCGCAGAATGTGAAGACAAGGTTGAAGCAGTGGGCTCAGGTGGTTGGTTGTTCGGTGCGGCAATGTTCGAGCTAATTCAGATATGCATGGTTTTGTTTTGTTATCAGGGTTAAGAGAAACCAAACCAGAGTTGCCAAAGTAACCAAACATCAACGTCAGCTTGCTTGATATGATTGCCCCCAACCGGCTCTTGATTGGATTTGGTTATTTATTAATTTGGTGAAATGAAATTAAGTAAAAACAAAGCCCATTAATTAAGCAAAAGAAAACCAACTTGTACTGGGATTGACTTTTGTTTTTCCTTTTTAATATGCATGTTACGTACTTCGATTTGGTTATATTTGGTGGTGTTCTTAGCGGCCTGTCTTGTCACTTGGGTTAGGTCGATTGTTAGATTGCAAACAAAATCTTAACATATATAAAATAGAAATGATTTGTACGAATCTGAATAGATAAATTTTGCTTAAATTTTTTATAAAAAAATAGACTTTATATTGAAAAAGTAAAAAAAATTCTATTTTTATTTGTAGTGGAATTACCTTTTTACTAAAAATTTAAACAGAATTTATATATTCGAGATTTGTATATAATATTATTGGGCTATAGCTTGTTTCCTATGATGCCCTGGATTATTTGTTTTCTTTCGTGGAAAGGAAAAGTTCACTAAAAACAGTTAAAGGTTACGAAGTTTTCTTTCAAACTTTTATTCTAACTTAATAGTTTCAACTTTCAAGTGAGAGAGAAATGGGTATCATGCTAAGTGGGCTCGCTATTTGTGTTATTTTTTTGCAGTATTAACTTCTTAATAAATATTATAGAATTCACTTTATATGAATAAAGAAAATATGTTTGGTGTACCAGATTTTACACAAATGAAAAAACAAAAAATACAGTGGTGCGATTTTCCATCACCGTAAAACCCACGTTCAATGAAAAATTGGAAGTTGGAAGATTCATTAGCATTTGCTAATGAATTTGAAGTCTATAAACAATTACGTCATGAGCGGCTAATGTATATTTTCATCCTTATGTCCTTTGGTGGAACTCAAGCAAAATATTTTCAATATCTCTTCATCCCTTGTCTTAAAAGTTTGCGCTAAGATTTAAATATAACAATAATTGATGGTTAAAGCTACGAGATAAACTTAGAAATTAATTTTATGGTTTAAGTGATTGAAAAATGGTATGGTTAATGCGGGTTTGAGTTTTAAAACCAATGCTCTTGATTAGGGGTGTAAGCTGGCCGGTCTTGACTGAAAAAACTAACCAAACTAACCATTTTGGTCCAGATTGGATCAGACTGAAACGGTCTAAGTATTTCTCAACTTTCAATATTTGGTCAGGTCTCGAGGTGGGGTTTCCTTAGACTGGACCAGACCGACCGAATTGGAATATATATTTGTAAATTTTAAATATGTTTTTAATATATTATTTTATATAATAATTATCTAATTTTTATCTAATTTAATATCATTGAACATATAATTTTTTTTTTAATGAGTTATTTATATAATCCACATAAATAACTTAATTGAATTTAGTAATTTAAATAATTTTTTTATTAATTTATTTAAAAAAATAAAAAATAATTAAGCTGGACCGATAACTACCGGTTCAGTCCAGTCTCTATAGATGTTCGGTCCAGTCTAGTCTGAAAAAAATTATGGACCGAATCTTCAGTCCATCACCCGAACTAGATCGGACCGACTGTTTTACACCCCTACTCTTGATATTATCATTGGTGCATACTTTAATGCACAAGTTTACACCAAAACATATAGATTTAAGGTTGGTTTAGATTTAGAAATAAGACAATCAGATGATTTTAGATGAAAAATAAAAGTTGAAAAAAATATTGTTAGAATATTATTTTTTAATATTTTATTATTTTGATATTTGAAAAAAAATTAATTAAAATTTAAAAAAGTTGAATAATTATATTTTATATAAAAATTTAAAAAATTATAATGATAAAATAAAATAAAATTAGAAAAAACAACTTCCGAGCAAACGGAATCTTAACAATATGTAATCTAATATGGATCAAGATCATAAAAATTCGGTCTTTTTTATGATTGCTCTGAGCACTACAAACTAGTGCCATGAAACCCAACTTTTATGCTGAGTAATTAAGGGACAGATGCAACTGTTACTGCACTGGAGCTTGATCCTGAATCATGACAAGACCTGCTACTTTTATTTTAATGGGTCGGAAAGATAAATCCACTCATTAAATATATCACCTTCTGTTCATAATATAATGAATGAGTGTAATCATAATAGCCCAAAACGAAAGAGTTGCTGCCAAGTGTCTGCCTTAATACGTTGGGTCGGACTCGGAGACACTTTTACTTTATCTTGGTCGGTGACAGGATATTATTATTATTATTATTTATTTATTTTAATTTTTTTAAAAATAAATTTATAAATTAACATCTCTTAATTTTAAAATACTTTTTAGTTAAAACAGATGTAACGTATTACTTTAAATCACATTATTATGTAAGTTTGTTTTTGTAGGATCTACATAGATATAGCACTTCTTCTTTTTTCTATTAAAGCATATTTTGTTTCTATTCAAATTTTAAAATTAAGAGTGAGAAAGAATATACACATGAAATACGTTTTACAGCATTTATAACTATCCAAATGAATTTTTAAGACAATATTAAATGTTTAAATAGAACCTATTTTATATTTGTTTTTACTATAAATAAATCTTATAAGGGTACTGTTAGGGTATCGCCTAGTAATGACCACTGGTCGTATCTTCTAGGTTAAATTTTACTTTTTATTTTTTTATTTTTTTCATTTTTTAAACATTTTTAAGAATTTTTTTAAAATTTAATATATTAATAATTACTTTATTAATTATTAAATAAAAATTAAATTAAAAAAATTAAATACTATAAAATAAGAGGATAGTATTTTCTAACAAAGATTTGCATCTGTCTTGGTCCATTTAAAGCCACAGCCCGTAATCATATAGCCCGATAAATAAACGGACCGTGTGGTCCAATTTTTTTGCACGGATCAAAGATTAGGCAAACAATATCTAACTCCCTTTTTTTTCTCTTTTGTAGGGGCCTACTACTACTGAGATATAAAAAATTTATGAGAATATCTATTTTCTTTAAACAAATTTACTGGCAAGATGACAGAAAAAGAATTAGCTATTTATGATAATTTAGTACCGAATTCTCTAATTTCGTAATTCTAAAAGAATTGATAATTTAGGATGCATCAGAGGTTACTTTTTATATTGAGGATATACTTTGAAAAAAAACAATAAAAAGTATGGACAGTTAGAGTGCAAAATATATCATTTTAATTTCAGATATATCTGATTATCATCATAATAATATGAGTTATTCTATTATTAAGTCGGTATGTAAAATACATCATCTATATTATTTAAATGATAAAATTTAATTTAAATTTTAAAATTATCTTTCAAATCAAGTTATGTCATATAAACACTTTATTAAATATGCTCTATACACCAACTTGCAAACAACATTTTTATATATATATATAATCAAAACCGCTTTGCAACAGTCAGGCTAATAAACGGAGAATAGTAGCCCTCCATTCACTGCTTGTCACGTAAGGAACTACACTTTAAGAGAAATAGACTCCACCACACATAAACACTTCCAAGCAAAACCAGCCCTCACTGATTTCGTCCAAGAGCACTTTGTGTTTTCATCTCTTCATCTTCCTCGTTGCGCCTCTCTTCCACCGCCACCATCTATCAGCTGCCCAAGACCAAACTTCAAGATCATGCATCTTCTTTGTGCTGAATAAATCTCAAAGAAACTTCCATAATCCTTGTTGTCTTCTACTTTCTGTAGAACATATCCACATATTGCAGTAAATATTTTTTTTCTTTACAATTAGGATACGATATAATACATGATTAATGAATATTCAATATTTCTCCAAGCTATATCAGAATCCTATACCAGTTGTAAGAGTTCATTATGTTTCACATTTTTTCCTAAATGCATTTAATTTGTGTTCATATCTTGTAAAATTACAGGAGCCTAACCTATTGAATAGACCCCTAAACCAAAAATTATAGCTTGTATGCATAAATTTGAAAGATCATAGAAAGGGGACTGATGAGAGAGATGAGAAAGACCTACAACTAATTGTAGACGCAAGTTTAATATATTTATTCTTAGTATCTCAAACTAATCTTTGGTTCAGGGGACGAGATCTCACAGCCAAAAAAAGGNCCCTGGCTCTCATCGTCACACCACGGGTAACGTCCGTGCATGAGACTTCGTAACGAGCGATGCCCAGTTCCGCGTTCAACGCGTACATGGCCAAGCATCCTCTAACCCCGCCAGTGAAAGGCCACGGAATCGGTACGAGAGCGTTACCGTCTCGTCCGTTCCCGTCGTCGCCCTGCGACAACTCAGAGGAAGTCACGTCAGTCTATTACGCTCCCGAGTGACCAGAGAAGCTCCACCGAGATAATCCCCCATCTCGGCTTGGGGTCGCGTTACACACGCACCCACAGATTAAATCTCAATTTCCAAACAGACAGCGTGACTTCATAGCACAATTTATTAAAGACGATAAATATGTATGATTACAAATATTGGATGACATATTACATTATTCATTTATATAAAATTACAATAATACATTTAAATCACAGTTTCACAAATCAACTACAATTTTATTTCCAACACATCAACGGCTCTAGACCCATCTCAAACCAACAGTTTATATTAACGCTACTATAAATCTCGCGAGTCATATTTTAGAAATATACTCACAATCGAAGACGGAAATTCTGGAAGATCACACGTATGGAGATATTTGGCACAGTGACAGCAGTGATTTTCCAAGGGTAAAACAGTAAATTTTTCTCAAGAAAATTTAGACTAGATGTAAAATAGGTGAGAAAAATACTCTCGGCAAAACCAACAAATTTTCCAAGAAAAACCGAGTGAAACACAACAACAATTTTGAGAATAAGGTTTTCGGATTTACCAACAAAATTCACAAAATTATAAACTAAGCATTTAGACTCAAGGTGAACAAATTTCGGAATGCCATGATGCTGTGGATTTCGGTTCTATTTATAGGCTGAGAAATTCGGATATTTGCAGATGAAGCTATCGGTTCGCATGCAGTGAAATCAACGTGGCTCACGGGTAGGGAAAAGAAAAACGGCAGTGTAAGCCGTGGAGATGAAAAGGTCCTATGATCGGACGTGTGTGCAACGGGTTTGTTTAAAATGCTCCACCGATCGACACGGCACAACGTGGAAGCTGGAGGTGGAAGCTGGAGGTGGAGAAAAGAAGGAGGTGGCGCCGTGGTTCAATCCTTGCGTGGCCCAAGCGGATTGGTGGAAGGAAATGGTCATCGGTGGCGTCGGCAGCTGCTGGAAACAAGAAGAAACCAGAAAGAAGAAGAAAGGAGAAGAAGAAAGGAGAAGGAGAAGGTGCACGGCGCAAGGAGAAAGAGATGAAATTCTTAGGGTTTTAATTTCCAAACTCACCGTTTAACTAACTAAAGAGAAGGGCTGGGTTTTCAGATGCTACATGGGCCGGATTTTAAAGAAATACATGGGCTGGAGCTGGGTTGAATAAAACATAAGGCTGGGCTACAATTAATCACACGGGCTGGATTACAATAAATCACAAGGCTGAGTCATGTTTTAATACAAACGGGTTGGGTTTTTAAAACACATGGGTTGAGTCTCTCTTATCACTCACGGGCTGGAGTAATAACTTCACTCATACGGGTTGGTTTTAATAAAACACACGGCTGGGCCCTATTAACACACACACAACCCAAATTAAATACACATACACACAACCCAAATTACTATTAATAATAATAAATTGAAATAAATCAATAGTAATAAAATACTAATAATTTTAGAGATCTCACATATAATACATGATTAATGAATATTCAATATTTCTCCAAGCTATATCAGAATCCTATACCAGTTGTAAGAGTTCATTATGTTTCACATTTTTTCCTAAATGCATTTAATTTGTGTTCATATCTTGTAAAATTACAGGAGCCTAACCTATTGAATAGACCCCTAAACCAAAAATTATAGCTTGTATGCATAAATTTGAAAGATCATAGAAAGGGAACTGATGAGAGAGATGAGAAAGACCTACAACTAATTGTAGACGCAAGTTTAATATATTTATTCTTAGTATCTCAAACTAATCTTTGGTTCAGGGGACGAGATCTCACAGCCAAAAAAAGGAAACGGTGGCTCGGGGTCAAGATCTCACAACAAATAAACTGTATTACAAAATAAAAAAGCCAAAAAAATACTGGTAAAGTAGAAAAATAGTGAAAATTAGTTTCGTTTAGGGGTGGAGATCTCACAATTTTCTTTGGAAATCGAGCTCCATCCGTGACACCGTCTGGGTCGAGTTCTGTCAGGGGGTAGAGTTGTCATTGAGATGAGTGTGGGGTTTAGATCTGAGTTCCATCGGGAGGTCGAGTTGCCTTTGGGATGAGTGTGGGGGTTGAGATCTTCGTTTGGGAATGGGATGGAGTGGAAGACGAAGAAGTGAGGGAGGCACGAGAGGGCTGTATGGGGTCTCTGATCTAGTGTAGGTAAATGCAGAATAAATAAAATAAAAGGCTTACGTGGCACCCAACTATTAGAGGGTTGTTTATTGAATAGGAGCAGCTGGACCAATTTGCAGGTATTCTCATATATAATATATCCAATAACTATAGAGTATATAGGTTGAAAGATGCTAGATATCATGCTACAAGAAATAAGACTTCTTGAGATTAAATCTTTTTCCTTCATTTGAAAAGTACTTTTCAAGAAAAGTATCTGGAGTTTAAGAAACGTCAAGTATATGCATATCATAATTAATGTGAAAGACTCGGTCTCTCTTATAATTCTTTATTTTCTGCAGGAAATTTAATTACAGCTGATTATATTTTAAACTTCTAGAATACCTCTTCTTTGAACAATTATTTTTAATAATCTTTAAAATAAGACTAATTACATGACTTCGGCCATTATTTTTTATTGTCCTTCTTGGCGGTTGACTACACTTTTTCTTTTCTTCAGATTCTTACATCAATGTGGAGGAGGACCTAATTACAGTGTTAACGCCACTGAACAAGTTATAGAATTCATTAAAAATACTTTATATATATATATAAAATAAAATGGGGAATGGAATCTTATATTATCGAAGAGAGAAAATTTCTTATTTTTATATATTTTTTCATAAAAATTAATCAATATTATAAGAGAAACTGGTGACTCAACGGTGGCCCGGGCTACTGTTTCTATCCAAAATCCGAAAATATATAAGAGAAATATGAGATTCATATAAAAATATATATTTTTTCTATGACCTAATCCACTATTTAAAAAAAAAAAAATACACGAAACTTGTAAATCCTCTACCTATATTTATATGTAACTTTTACATTTTGGCATGGATCCCCTAGACAGTAATATAACCATGTGATACTCTTCCTGCCTACTTTAATATTATCTGCCGTAGAAAGAAAAATTCCAAATGAAAAGACTAGTGTCGTGTGATATTGTCATGGGCTGTGTTTCGCGTGCAAGTCCCATGTGTTTTACGTTCCACCACCACCGATAACCCAATCATCATACACTTTCAATGACTAAATCGTTGAAATTGAATTCGAACGTATTAATTTGTCAAACGTACCCATCTGAGCACTTCGATAGATCGATAATCGTGGTTTTACAAATTATATGGTACCTAATCTTTTGAAGATATATGGTAATTAAGTTCTTAGCGCCCAACTATCCTCATTAGCACGTTAAAGATGTACGTATTCATAAAGTTGAAAGCTTGTTGGGATTAACCCATGCACCCAAAAAAATGGGCATGTATTGCATTCACAATTAAAGAATTAATACAAAACCGTTCTAATTATAATTTGATATTTCACTAAATCTGTCGATATGTGGTAATATTGTATTATATTTGTACATGAGTACTTTCGTCGTTCTGTCTTATAAATGTTAAATTATATATACAGAGGTCCTGCAACACCAGGGTAGGTCCAATCAGGTTTGCTTTACAAAATTTTTTGACTTTTATAGGTAAGAAAAACCTATTTGAGATTGTGAGTAAAATTTTTGGGAAGAGAATACAAACGTAAGAGTTTTTTGACGGAATATAATTTTTCAATAAATTTGATAATTAGATTTAAAAATTTTTAATGGACCAAGTGTCTTTTCAAATGAAGGGTTTTTATATTCAATTCCCTATTCATATGCAAGTCACAACCATCCCTCATGCATGAAGAAATCCAAGTTACAGTTGCCCTCTTTTCATGATCTCAACCATCCAAACTCCTCAAACCATCTACCCTCCATTGTGAATCACGGCCAACACCACAACCTAGAGCCAAACGTGCTGGAAACCACCCCAGCTCCTCCATGAAATTGTCCCCTGCCATTGTGCACTGCAGTCGAGCCCAGCCCGAGACACATCTTGTGGTTGTTCTGTGCGTTGCTTCCTTAGAAACCAACTCCCATGTGACCTTGCCATTACGAAAGCAACATGTGTTTGTCCACCGCACGTAACCAACTGTCTAGACCTCACTGCCGTAGCTCAGCCGGGAACCCACATGGAGCCACCACTGACCATCACCGAAAAAGAGAGCCTCTGTTTCTCCTCCCGAAAATAGAGCAACACCATAAACTTGGTTGATCACCATCGTCCGACGGAATAATTATTAGGCTAGCCACATAATCCGCCAGTTGTCATCTTCCTGTTAGCCTCGAGTCGCCTCAGTTCTGCCTAGCTTGTCCCTCACGATGAGCCATCGCCGAATGTTTCCATTGCTTCTTCATCTCTTTCTCTAACTGTGTTCACTCTCTCTCTCTCTCTCTCATTAGTGCTCAGCCGCTCATCTTGCCGACACAACCTTCGCATCCACCCAGCTCCGCTGCAACTCCTCTCGTGAGTCTCCGTCGCACCTGGGTCTCCCTCTCGCTAGTGATCTTTTACAAATTGAAGTGGTTTTTGCATTAAGAGAAGATTTGTTTTATGATATTGCTATTTTACCATCAAAGTTGCAAGTCAAATTATAAGGTGTTTTGAACTCATAATTTGGTTGGATTGATTTTATGATGGCCTTCTTCTTTTTATATTCTACCTTGGATTTGTGTTTTAAATGAGACTGACCAGGTTATAATTTATTACAGAAACTTTATTTTTTCCTATAGAAAATATTTAAGGTTTTAAATTATGTTAGTTGATATTAAATGTTTTATAGTTAGATTTCAATGGTAAATAATTTAGAATTTATTGTCTCGGAGAAATTAAGTGATTATTGATGAAATTGGGAAGTGATGGTATTTTTAGGATTAAGAGAATTTTAGACATTTATAAAAAAATAGGTTATTTTAGTATTTTCAAGTTTAAGAGTCGAATTGAAATTTATGGGAGTTACATGACAATTTTATTGGTGACAATTGATTTTCGTTTAGTATTGCTATAAAGAAATTCTAATAAGCTAAGAAGTTCAGATAAACATGATTCTTATGCTAGATTTTGCATAAAATAAAATGATCTGTGATTGATTTCATGAAAAACATGCATGCTTTGTTGTAAAAAGAATTTTGAAACAATGCCAGTAATTTGTTCTGCATTACTCATGAAATTATGTATAAGAATAAAGTATTTTATGGCATGACTAATGTAGACATGAGCTATTTTTGCATTTTGTTTCTAAATTGCGCAAAAGATAGCGAATATGAAATTTTGTGCATAAATTATGTTTTTGTGATCTGATACTATTTCGTTCTGAAGATGTTTTGTACTCTAATATGATATGATGTGATTTCTTAAAATCTTTCGCACGACATTCAGTTTTAGTTTCTGTTCCATCCTAACCTTATCACGGGTGTAAAATTGTAGCATCTGTTCGGGTTAGTACCAATTTTTCTGTTTCTGGTGCATCCACTTTGGAAACAAAGAGATTTTCTACGTGGTTTTTTCTATGTGCACACTCGGGGCTCCGAGAATAATAAGGGCAAGATTTACATTTTGTTTTTGCTCTATTAGCCGCCAAAGTTTACACAACCCTACCACAGGGATTAAATATGGTCTCTGTTCTGATATGGTAAAATAAGATGTGATGTTTCAATTTATGTTATGCCAAAGGAATTTTGAATAAGAATATTTTTAAACTTTCGTTCTGATATTTTTTATAATATGTTCTGATTTTGCATTCTGAAAATAAAAAATATTTTGTTCTGCTTTCTGAACTCTGTAAATGCTCATATTTGCATACTAGTATATATTCTCTACTTACTAAGTTGTTGATAAGTCACATTATCTCCAAACATTTTTAAGATAATCTTGATGGTTCAGCTGGAGAGCAAGAGTATGCAATATTATAGAGGTTTGATGTTCGTAGAGGAATAAGTACTCGATGGTACGAGTACTTATTTGAGAGCCATAGTTAGTAAATTGATTATTTTCGGTTATTTTAATATGATGAGTTAAGGATATTTTCGAGTCTTTCGGAGGGTTTTTAATTTATTTTATTGAGAATTATTTGTTGGCCTTATAAAGGAACATGGATATTTGAGTTGAGCAAATAAATTAATATTTTATGAAGTTTTCTAGATTTTATTGTTGTGATATTAGAGTTGATATTAAGTAATAAGCTAACTCTCTGGACCTCCGGGAACAGGGCATTACAGGTCCTTGCTAGCTATACATAAAATCAACCATCAACCACTATTCTCACTTGTTTTTATTTGGTCCTAAATTTTTGACCTTAATATATAGAAAAATGCTAGAATGCATGATACTTATAAAACACAAAATGGCACACCTGCCATGTCAGCACATATGAAATGTCCAATTTATCTTCTTTTAAAACACAATCTCATGTTTTCAGACCATCCTCACCCACGAACATCAGCCGCATTTCTCACCCATGAGGACCAAATCCTTCTCGGCTATGGCTGCTGCATCTGCATCAGACCCACATCTGAAGACCTTGGACATGGGCTGCTTTGCAATTTTTTTTCAAATTTCTTAAGCTACGGAAGACCTAAAGTATACACATACAAATGAAGATAAATTGATGCTATCAATTTAGTTAAAAATCACTAATTACACATACAAATGAAGATAAAATGCGAAAATGGTAATCTCGAATTGTCCAAAAAAAAAAGTTTACAAATCACTTGCACACGTATTTTATCCAAAAAAACATGTTTCAAATTCCTTCCCTTACACACGTATTACATAGACCGTTGAGAGAGAGAGAGAGAGAGAGAGAGGTAATTACCTTCTCTTGGAAGCGTGAAATGCTATAGGAGGACGAACAAATCGTTAATGCAGGAGAAGTTTTATTTATTTGTTTTCATGAAGCAAGGCGAGTGGATGAAAGAGCGATGTTGAGGAGGGAGAAAATCAAAATGTTATAAAGAAGCTTCCGTTTTGACTTTTTATTGTTTTGTTTTGTTTTGTTTTTCCTGTAATTATCCACCTGGGCACCATTCGTGCGTTTCGTGTATTACAATGGGCTTTCTTGTAGCAATACTCTAATATATAATATGAGAAATGTTATATATTAATCATTATTCACCTTTATATCAGATAATTTTTTTTTATAGAATGTAAAGTACTTTTTATATAATTAATATAGGATATGAGATAATAAATAGTAATTTAAACTTTTTCTTTATAATATTATATCATGCACGCGCACACTTAATTTTCAACTTTTTAGACTGGTCAAATAAGAACAACAACGTAATTACGTAATATAATGGTACTAGCTAGCCATGCGGCTTCGGCCGGCGTCATTAAAATGCCTTTTTAGCCTCTGGAAGGTTCTGCATGCGACGATGTACCTGCAGGTAATTAGCGACGAATTATAAAAGATCTTTTATGTTTTTACTTAAATTTGACGGATTTTTTTTTTTTTTTTTGAGAGAAAATTTGACGGATTTAAGTGAGAGAAAAAGACACCTAAGATGAGATGACTCGTACATTAATATTTATCTTGTACTGTTGTACGTTTGTGTGAGTTTTTTTAAATAGCATTAAATATACAATAAATACTTAATTTGTTGTAGAATTCATTTTATTTATCTGTTATAAGACTCTTAAATTTAGGATAAAAACCTTAAATTTTCCAATTTGTATTTAGATATTCATGATATTGAACTTGATCCGGTCGCAAGTACAGAAGGGATAGATATATATATATGTTGATCCATACATTATAAAAAAAAAAAATTACAAATTATTTTTAGCTCGTTATTTTCTGTTAAAATAATTATTTTTTATTAAAATGAGGTTATTTTTATTATAAATAATTATTCTAGCAAATAACTCATTATAAATACAAAATTTTTTGTTGTTGTGATATTTGAAGTTTCTAGCTGATATATATAGCTAGGGCCCTCATTCCCCCATATATACCATACCAATGTAGACCAGAAGGGCGATAGATAGCTTGAGGTCGCAGCTAGCCAGAGTTTGAAAATTTGGGCAGATAGATAGAGATGATGCATGGATATGCAAAAGTCAATATGATATATATATATATATATATATTTATATATATATGGATGATAAAGAAAGAAAGAATAATGAATTCCAACGTTTGTGATGGCACGATACATGCATGCAGCAGGGACGACGTTTCCTTGATCATTTCACGCCGCCACCTATATATAGCTAATTTATATATATATATATATATATAAATATATATAATGTCTTCTGGTCCAAGAAATCGAAAGCGGTGTTGATTGTGATGTTGCAAATTAATATCCGATTCGTATTCAGACTATATATATATTGGCAAAAGTATTTTTAGCAAACCCAATAATTAATTAAGCTCATGTGGCAACGAAACAAACAGTAGTACTGCATGCATAAGATCGGAGCAATGCTACATGATATCCGTCTCTACTTTAATTTTCTCACTATGTTGATGCTCATGTACTGTACGTGTATATTAAGAATAATTCTCTTTGATTTTAGTAAATAACCACGTATTATTCACGTGACATAATTTAATTTATAAGATAAATTTTAAGATAGTATATATAAAATATTATAAAAATTTTCAAATAGCACTACTAGTCTACCAATTATTAGATTAACTTGAAAAGAAAAACAAAGACTCGATTGCATATAAGTGCAGTATGCATGCCATGCACATACATATAATAATTACCAAGTTTTTATCTTGTTAAATAAGAATCAATTAAAAAAACACTAATTCCATGCATGTTTTTCTTTTTATATTTTTATACAACTGTACTCCATAGTTCCCATTTTAATATTGGATGTTAGAGGGAGTCATTAATTAAAATGTTAAATATGTCCATAATCTTTTCTCCCCTTATTTCTTTTCTTATTGATTTGGAAAATTGTCCAAGAACAAATATCGTTCAAAACAAGAAATATTTGGGAATATAGTTGTACGTGTATATTAATATAGTTGATGGAAACATTTGCCTAACACAAAGTGGGCAATCACAATATTCAAATTAACCATTAATGTAAGTATCATATATACCCCTCAAATTGCTACGTTACTATCCAATATTCAACCTAGTTGCATGCTTTTCAAACTTATGATGGGACATATGCGTCATCCTACGTGGCAATTATAATATCTCACTATCTCGTTTAATTCTCTCTTTTATTTTTTATTTTTTTTTAAAAAAAATTCTCTCTTTTATTTTAATCCTGTTAAAGTATTTTGGATTCTTTTAGATTTGTTGAACCTAGTTGGATTTTTTTTTTTTTTTAAATTTATGATATGAGATATGCCTCACGCATGTGGTCATCATTATGGCCTCTTTTGTTTTCTCAACTGATGTTGAAATGAGTTGAATTCTCTATGAATAGTAGTGTGTTGAGATAGTAAAATGATTTCTTTGGTAGAACTCATTTAAGATGAGTTTAGATGTATTTAAATATTAAGATAATCAATTTAGATATATTTATGAGAAGTTGAAAAAGGTTGTGAGTTTCACGTGTAAAAAATTGTTAAGTTAGAAAATGTTGTAGGTCTCACGTGTAAAGAGATTTTGAGTTGAGATGAGTTAGTAATTTGAGAGTTGTGTGTTTAGATATTAGAAGGGGTTTAAATCTGAAAAATTATTCTAACATATAATTATTACATGTCATCTAATATTAGTTGTGTGTCAAGGAATCTAATGAGCCTTAATCTCATATTATCTAATTATTACAATTTTCTCAAATTCATACATAAAATATAATAAACAATGTAAAATTTTCAAATCTTAAAATAAAAATTAGATTAAAAAATTATATTTTAATAATATTTTATTCAACTTTAAACTAATTTCCTCTCAACTCATCTCATTTATATAAACAAATGAGGCAATATCTCACAATATCTCATCCCTTCTTTTTATTTTAAATTTGCTAAGTTACAAACCGATTAAGGTGAATTCCTTTAGATTTGTTAAAGCTAGATGGATATTTAAAAAACACAAAAAACAAAGAAAAGCTGAAAAATTATTACAGTACATATATCTCGCGGCGTATATAGCAATTAATCGAACAACTTAACATGAAATAAAGTGTCTCATTTATTTTTACAGCTCCTCTCAATTCAATTGATCTCATATCATTTAATCATTATAAGTTTTTTAAATTTTTACACAAAATAAGATAAATATTTCAACTTTTTCAAATTTTAAAACAAAAATAATATTAAAAAAATATTGATCTTTTTAAGTTTAATTTCAAGCTCGGATGTTCGTGGTTACTAATTAGTAACTCCAATTCTTGAGACCAAAGGGTATAACATTCCATTCGAAATGTCCAAAGGGGGTAGCAAAGGCTGTTTTGTATCGGTCTGACTCACTAATCTGGATCTGCCAAAATCCTGACTTAAGGTCAAACTTTGAATAAATAACTGACTCACAAAGTCTCTGGATGAGGTCATTTTTGTTTGGGATAGGATATCTTATCCACTCTAAGACCTTATTCAGGGGCTTGTAATTAATGACTAAACGGGGGGTTCCTCGCTCAATCTCAGCATTTTTTTGAACATAAAATGCAGCACATGACCAGGGGGACTTGCTATGTCTAATAATATTCTTATCGAGGAGATCAAAAATTTCTTTTTTGCAAATCTCTAAGGTCACGCTATTCATCTGAATGGCATTGGCCTTAATGGGGATATTTTTCTCGTTAAATCCTTTAACATAAGGAAGAGAAACAATATATTTCTTCCTATGCCAGAAAGCATTGAGAAGATCAAAACAGACTTCAAAAATCAATTTTTTGTTAAAATTATCAATTTTTGATTGAAGTAATTTGCTGGATAGTTGATCTGAAATCTTTTTATATTTGATTTCTTGCTGTAAAAAACACAGCCATTTTGTTTTTGCAGAAAGCAAAGATTTCAGGCCTTTATCAGCTTTGATCTCATCACAAGATGCAAAAGAGAAGCCTGGCCTTAGTCTAAGGCATCACTTGTTTGAAACACTTATCTCTCCTCTCTCTCTCTCTCTCTCTCTCTCTCTCAAGGTACTTACCCTCTCTTCTCCAACCTTGTGATCCACAAGCCCTGAACCTTGTGACTATTTCCCAACCTTGTAACTTGTATCTGTTTATATTATTTTCAATACAAGTTTGTTTATATTTATTATCTTATTTTTGCATAAACATATCATGCATCGGTCGGCCAAGCCGCCTCATATTTGCTCATGCATCTGCATACTCCAGGTCGGCTCTGCCGCAGGAGTTTATTAACTGTGCTAAATAACTGTGCATCATCCAATTCCAGCTATCTGGTCCACTAACTCCAGTTATCTGGTCCAGCATTTTTTCTTCCTTCTCTTCTTCTTCAGTTCTCAATATCTCAATATTATCTGCTTCTGCTTCTGTTTACTTTTGGTATCAGAGCCAATATTTTTTTAAATTTTAATTTTAATCTCAAAATCATCTCATTTCATCTGTAAAAACAAATGAAACCATCTATCGATTCGTAGTTATATGCATATGGTCATGAAAATAGGTCATAATAAATTGAGTAGTGTTATTTGAAGGTCTTTATACCCCACACACCATCTATTTGATATGTAATATTCAAATTAAAATTTATCTTCTAAATCAAATTATATAATGTGAATAATATATGGTGTTAAAACATTCAAATAGAATTACTCTTTAACTAAAAAGTTCTTTCCCGGATTAAAACATTCTTAATATTTTTATTAACACTATTAATACTATTCTTAGGATTTGTTTGGAAATAAATCTCATTTCAAAATTATCATCTCATTTCATCCAATCTCATCTCATTCACAAACATAATTTAAATACAAAATTTTTAAATTAATTATTATAACTTTTTCAAACTAATTATTACAACTTTTTCAAACTTTTAAACAAAAAATAAAAATAATTCAACTTTTTTAAATTACCAAACAAAAATAATATTATAAAACTATATTCTAATAATATTTTAACTGTATAATATTTTTTATTTAACTTTTTCTCTCTCATTTTCTAAAACTTAAAAATATTCAATTCAAATTGTCTTATTACTATTTATAAAATTTTTATCTCATCTTATCTCATTTTCCAAACGAGCCATTAATCTTACATATGTTGTCATTTAATCATATTTTACTGGATTATTATTTAATAAATGTGATTAAAATTAATAATAAGAAAAAAAGTGGACCTACTTTAGAAAAATCGGTTTGACTTATTTATAACATGTATATCACTCGACATGAAAATGCAATGCAAGTGACGATGAAAAGAAGCAATTGAAAAATTGGAAGGCAGTAGGTGGGAAGAGAAAAGGCCTGCACACCTGTTCCGCCCAGCCCCTCTTTCTTCTTCTTCTCGGAATAAGTAAAAACGGTGCAATCCACGCGTTCAAAGAACACTCTTCCCCAAATCCCTTTTGGAAATGAATTGGAAGCTTCCCTCGCGACAGAAAGTCTAGAATTCAACCATTTCCCATTTCAGAATTCTCTTCTCTCTCTCTCTAATTCCAACTTAACCTTTGAAAAACGACTTGCTGATTTGTGGCTTTTGTCTTTCTTCTAATGCCGTTTCTCAAGAATTCTAGAACCCCACGTCTTGTTTTTCCCCTTCTCTCTCCTATTATAAATGTGTAGCTCCCTCGGAACTTTGAAGAAGAATAATACCTCCGGGCTTTTTCAGGGAGCTATGGTATTTTTCTCAACTCATCACCAGCCCCAAGAACCGGATTCGTTGCTGACCAATGGCATCTGATCGGAGCAACAATCCGGTTCACTCTCGGTCCTTTCTCGCAGGTTTCTACTGCTGGGGCTGGGAGTTCTTGACCGCTCTCCTGCTTTTCAGTTGCTGAAAAATTCACAATTAATCCCTGTAGTAGGAAACCCATCGGATCGGTCTCCTTTTCATTTTATTCATCCTTTCCAGATTTGCTTCTTTTTTTTTGGTTTTCTTTTTGTTTCGGGTTAAGGGAGCCAGGGAGGTCATTTCAAAGGTAGGTAGGTCGGTGAGGGGAAAAATCCCGAGGACAAAATGGCGCAGAGGTCAGTTCCGGCGCCGTTCCTGACGAAGACGTATCAGTTGGTGGATGATCCGGGCACGGACGATGTGATATCGTGGGGTGAAAGCGGCACCACTTTTGTGGTGTGGAAGAATGCAGATTTCGCCCAGGATTTGCTGCCTAAATATTTCAAACACAACAACTTCTCCAGCTTCGTCCGCCAGCTTAACACATATGTAAGTTCATGATCTCCTCTTCTGTGATCTTTTCTTTTCATCCCTATAATAATAACACTCCTGATCATATTCCTCCTTTGAAAGATAAACAATACTGATTAAAGAAAATCCATTCAATAGAATACCTTAATTATTTTACATAAAAAATTTTATCCATCTTCTGTATAGATTGATTCAAGAGTCCCGATGCTAACTATCTATTCAATCCAAACGAAATAGTTTGTGAATAATGAAATTGTTAGTTATAATTAAATGGTTTGAATGAGAGAGATAAAAAAATAAAAATAAAATATTATTATAATATAATTTTTTAATATAATTTTTATTTTAAAATTTAAAAAAATTGAGTTATTTTTTGTGTTTTATTTTTTTTAACTCGTTTATTTTTGTAGAATTTATCATCTCATCTAATCATTATAATTTTTTGAAATTCTTACGTAAAATATAATAAAAAATTTAATTTTTTTAAATTTCAAATAAAAATAATATTAAAAATATATATTTTAATAATATTTTATTCAAATTTTATCATTTATTTCAATTCATTTTATTTTATTTATAAAAACAAACGAGTGATTAGATAAAAAAGATTAAATATTTAAAATTGAAATTAGTTTATATTTGAGTCATGAGATTTTTTTCATCCAAATATATGCTTTAAAAGTATTAATCAAGATTATAATTGAAATCTCGTATAATTATAATAAACCATACTCATTTATCACCCTCTTATATTCAGATATTCATCTAGTGTATTGAATGTTTAATTAAAACTGGATCCAAACCAGTTTGTTAATAATGACATAAAGTTTGTGTAGGTATATATCTACGGACAAGAATATACTTTAAAAATAATATATGATTTGTGATCTGTCTGTACTTTAAAAAGTGTTTTGAGTTGTTCATCAAGGATTAAGAATGGAAAATTTCTTAATTATTATATTTCTTCATCTTCATCTTAACATATCTTGACGTGATATTAAATTAATGTTATATAAGATGATTAAAAGAAAAAAAAAAAAAATGGTGGATAAATGACTCTTAATAATATCAAATAATACTAAATTTTTTATTAAACTTCGTTTTGTAGTTCTAATTTGTAAAAAAATTTATATTTTCAAATTAGCATGTAGAGAAAATTTAATAAAATGTTTATATGTTATAATTTAATTTTAAAAATAAATTTTAAAATTTAAATATTATAAATAAAATTTTATCATTTAAATAAAATAACTCAATTTACAAACATAAGAATTCACGACCTTTGCGATTTTGTCCTTATTCTTACCGCAAATTGCAAAATAGATGGGTGGGTAGTTGAGGATTCTTTCCGTCTAGCGTACTGTACGATTTTGGGGTACAGTACTTAGCAGGACCCCACCCCCCTCATTCAGGGAGAATTTTCTAAAATTCTTGGTATAATCCAATGTCTCTCATCTGACACGTGAATTAACTTTTTTAAGTCCGGTTGGTTTTTCCAATCTGTCGGCTTGGAAAATTTAAATGCAAATTGCTTAAAGTTTTATTTGTATAATGTTTTGTAGGGCTTTCGAAAGATCGTGCCGGACAAATGGGAGTTTTCGAACGAGAACTTCAAGCGAGGGCAAAAAGATCTACTCTCGCAAATTCGGCGTCGTAAAACGGTGAGTTCAGCACCAGCACAGGTTCCAGTCGTCGGTAAATCTACGGGTTGCGGTCCCTCTTCGACCTCCGACTCTGGCGACGACCTAGGGTCAACTTCTACCCATTCTCCGGATTCAAAGAATCCGGAGTCGGTGGAGACGACAACGCAGGTGACTGATTTATCAGGCGAAAACGAGAAATTGAAGAAGGACAATGAGATACTAAGCTCGGAGCTGGCACAAATGAAGCAAAAGTGCAACGAATTGGTGACGTTTCTGACTGGGTATCTAAAGGTGGGGACCGATCAGGTCAATCACATAATGCGGCAAGGAAGCTGTGGATCCAGCCGCGATGGATTGTTCGGTGAGGCCAACGGGGTTGATTCCGACAAAGATGATGACGACAAAAACAACAGGACTGAAGAAACCGGGGAGAGTCTGAAACTATTTGGTGTTTGGTTGAATGGAGATAGGAAGAAAAGGGGGCGCGATGAGAAAATGGGATTTAGCGGGCCACAACCAAAGGAAATGAAGGTTTGTAATTGACAAACCATAGTGTGCCACGTTATCAGAAAAGACCACGTGGGCGGGTGCGTTGGATAAGGCCTGTTGCAACCCGTTTATTTAAAAAAGAAAGATGGAACAGGATAAAAGTAAAAGGAGTATCCCAAGGTTTCATTTCTAATTAATTAGGTGTTAATGAAGTGGTTGTCCCGGAAGGTAGAGCTCAAATTAAAATAATGGATCTCCACCTTCCTTCACTGTTCTAGTTTATATACACACACTTTGCGTGAAATTTGCACCTTAATCACTAGGAAGCTGATTATAATCGTTAGGTTTGTTCAGTGGAACATTTCTAGATCTGTATCATCGTACTTAAGTCGTGTACTTTTGGTTTTATTACTTTTCTTCTCAGTTATATATGATTATATATAATCTTATTGCATGTTTTTTTTTCCTTTTTTCTAAGCACGTGGTTCTAATATATATCAATTAAGAGATTCCGGATTTTGCACGCTTTTCGAACAAGCAATGCTACCAACCGGGCTTTTCAAATTTAAAATTTAAGTATTGTCAGGTAAATAATACCTAGTATTTACTTTATAAATCAAAAGCATACCGGTTCACAAATAGAAGAGTTCTTTATATCACATATAATTCACATGGCATAATTTAATTTGTAAGATTTAGAATTCTTTTTCAAATCAAATTATGTCATAAAGAGTGTGTAGATATAAAGATCTTCAAATAGACAGAGTCTTCTCCTATGGTAGGGTGGGTGTTTTCTCTCTAGTTCTTTAGAACGTAAAGGCCAATCTCTTATACTTAGAGCATGAAGAGTGTGTGTGGTCATGGAGAGTTAGATTACTAGATTACGTGAGGGGTTAAAGTTGACTGATAAAGAGAAGAGGAGGTTGATGTTCTTGAGGAAGAAATAGAGACGTCTGTTGAAAAAAGTAAGAGATGCTTGGTTGCTTTCATTGTCTGAGAGGAGAATTAGGGCGGTGTGGATTGAGAGGAGAATTGAGATAGTTTGTGAATAATAGAATAAGATCTTTTATGAATATTATTTTTTAATATTTTTATTATTTTAAGATTTGAAAAGTTAAATTGTTTATTATATTTTGTTTGAAAATTTAGAAAGATTCTTTTGATATTTAAAGAAAATATATATCATTATATTTTGTGTAGGAATTTAGAAAAATTGTAATAATGAAAATGAGATAAAGTGAAATGGGTTGAGGAGAATTTTGAATCTAAATAGCCCTCGTGCTTTCAAGTCAACCAGATGAAGCTTTGGCAGATGGAAGGTATAATTGGGTTTAAAGAAGTAGGGTAGAGTTGTTTTTTAATTGAGTTTAAATAAGAAGATGAATTTTAATGGGCAGAAGATGAAATCTTGAGAAGTTCCTGGTTAGTCTGGCTGAAGGTGATGATATTAATGCTCCTGGTGACATAATTTTCTCATGAGCTGTTGTGGATCCAGTTCCATGATATGCCTTTTGATGGGATGAATAGGCATACTAGTATGAATTTGGGGTCTACTATTGGTCAAGTCTTAATGGTGGACACTGATGAAGAGGGTACACGATGGGGTAAGTATTTACGAGTAAAGGTTTTAATTGAAATATCAAGGCCATTGGCTAGAGATAGATTTCTAAACATTGGAAACAAAAGGTTCTGGATTAAGTTCGAGTATGAAAGGTTACCTGTTTTTTGTTTTCATTGTGGATTGATTAAGCATTTTAATAAAAAATGTTCTAAGGTGGGCGATCAGAGAATGAATGCAGATGGTATGTCAAGTCAATATGGTCTCTGGTTTAGAGCCAATCCTTCTTTCAAGGCTAGTGGAGATTATAGGAAGTCTGATGATTCCAAGTATCAAAAGTGGACTGTGGATACCAGGAAGGTCTACAAGTGAAAGTGTATTTTGGAAAGAAATTTGGAAGATGCAGGTACCACGGGTGGTTAAGAATTTTGTCTGGAAGACAGTAAACAATATACTACCAACTTAGACTACATGCCATGTTTTGTGGATTTGTAGGGCCTTAATGATGCATGGGCAGAAAATTTAAGTCCAGTCAAGAAGTGTAGCAGATTTTCATCAACTCTGGGAGGAGATTGTTAAAAGTATACAGTAGAAAGACTTAGAACTGTTGGCAATTAGAATGAGAAACATATGGTTGAGAAGAAATGACTTCATCTTTGAGAAGAGATTTGCAAGTCCAAGACCAGTGGTGCATCAAGCAGTGGAGAACCTTGAAGCATTTCAGCAAGCGCATACAAAGAAGTATTTACTGCAAAAGGGGGGGTTGAGAGTAAAAGATCAGCAGTTAGATGGAGGAAACCAGATTACAATATGGTAAGGTGAATTGAAGAAGGTCCAAGAGAGATATGTAATCTTGTCTTACAGGAGAAACTCTGTAACGAATAATTTGGTCAATAAAAAGTTCTCTTTTTCTTTTATATAACAATAAAACCCAAAGTCCCTTACGCTTTTATATAACAATATCATCTAAATAAATCTGAATAAATTATCAATAAATTGCAATACCCCTTTCTCATTTAAAAAGACAACGTTGCCAACAAAATTCTCATGAAAAAAAAAAAATACTTTCTTAGATTAAAAAGAAAGAAAATATTCTTTAAAAATTAAAGCATTTTAAAAATAAAAATAATTTTGTTATGTTTTTCGATCTTTTTAAGTTTTTTATGCTTTATAGTTTTTATTTTTGTTTGAAAAAATCGTGAATGTTGTTTTTATATATTTTCTAAAATAATCTTCATTTTTTATGTTTTTAAACAATAAAAAATAAAGATATTGACACTAATAATTTCACTAATGAAATTACTGTTGATATAATTACTGTTCATACGAACGGATAAAGTTACCATGGACTCAAGACAAAGATATCAGCGAGAGTACTTACGGACTGTGGAGTCGGAAACTTGGAACGAATGGCTGTCATCTTCCACCGTGCACCACTCTCTACTCCTCTTCCTCTCCCCGTCTTTTCATCCTCCTCAAACCCACTGAGGCCCCAAGTCTCCTTCTCTGCGTCCGCAGCGTCTGCTCGCATGGAGCCGCACAATCAAGGGCGAACCAAATTCATGGATTTCCCATACGTCTCAGCCCCACACAGAGACCTGATGCTTGATCTCGTGTCCACATTGGAGAACCGCCTTGGCTCGCAGCTGCTTCCATGTACTCTGCCACCGGATGTACAGTACTATCAGAACCAGACAGGGACAGCCAGTGCTACTCTTCATGTCAGATCGGGCCACAAGCCCTCCCAGGTATTTTTCCCCCTCTCTCCTTTTAATCTTTATGAAATTATGAGTACCAAGAGAGGTACTTCAATGAAATTTCTAAATTAAATGGGAAAGGAAGTTATAATCTGGAGTCTGTATTCGAACCCAGATTCCCGAGGAAGTGATGATTCAGTTTATACTTCAGCTCTCCCTCGCATTCCTCCTTCCATTATTCGAAGTCGATCCCGTCTTTTCCTCCATGGCCTCCACACCCACCTTAAACTTGAAAACCTCAACCAAGATGCCGCCCGAGCCGCCATTAGAGGACCCGAGCGCTCCAACCAAGCCCCACTCTCGAAGAGGAAAAAGTCCCAGAACAAGTCTTACTTCGATGTGAACAATTCCCAAATCTTCGGGATAAAGCTGTACGACAGACATAATCGTTAAATGATGACCAGTTTTCCCAAAAGCTTAACCTTTAATCCTTTAATTTACAATATTCAATCCCAGCTCTATTTCCATGAGCTTATTAATAACAACATAATAACATTGATATTGATGCTGAAGGAGTACTGCCCTTCGTCAGTGAAAACTGTGAAATTAGCAATGAGTAGGCATGTCCCGTTTCGAACTTCCGATTTTAGTAAGCACGGGCTTTGGTGCTTATAATTTCAAATTGTGGCTTTTAAGATCAAACTTGCAACGTATTTGAATGAGGCATTGTTCTCTTGGCACCAACGTTGGCACGCCAGATTGCTTCCGGCTTTGGATTTTATTTTAGCAGTGGGGAAAAGGTCGATCTTTCTGCACAACCACCAATAATGTGTTGTAGTTTTGCAGTTTTCTTGCACCACCGATTCTTGTACTTCTCGTTGTTGGCTTATCTCAGATTGATGTTAACTCCTTTATGTGTTAAGGAATTAAGGAAGTAACTTTGTTTTGGGCTTGGTGGGTTGTCTTTGTTTGGGCAGTCCTCACTTCAGGAAGCCTCGTGTTTATCTTCGTTGCATCTTGAATGTGTCTTGGTAACTGACGTTTGGTTTTCGTTTATTTTTGAATGTCTAAACATTGAGATTATGTATCAGATTGATTTTATATTGGGTAGCTGGATACACTGTGAGCTACCAACGGGAGGAGCATTGAACATAACAAGCCTCTCAGCCTACCTGAACTCTTCCACCGATGCACCAAATTTTCTAATCGAGCTCATCCAGAGCAGCCTGACGTCGCTAGTTCTCATCCTCGATTTGCCTCCTCGGAAAGAACTCGTTCTCTACCCGGACTACATTCAGACATTCTACGAAGACACCCAACTAGAGACACGAAGACAGGTGCTCGAGAAAATCCCCGAGGTTGTACCCTACGTCTCTTCCTCCCTCTACATCCGTTCTCTAGTCTCTCCCACTGCTATAATGGCTCGCATCGACACTGGGGCAAGTGGACCAGGACGCATGGAGGAGGTCATAAAGAGTAGTATAAATCCCATTGCGAAGGAGTTGCTGGAAATCTGGTTGGATCGCTGTGCTTGTGGGGAGAGAGAGGTGGCAGAGGTCGAGAGAGCTTATTTGGAGAAGAGAGACGGAGTGGTCAAGAAAGAGACCATTGAAATTGATCTGGGCATGAGCTTGCCGAGGTTGTTTGGGCAGGAAGTAGCAGACCGAATACTGAAATCCTTGCAGGAGTTTTTCACTGCATGAGGAGCTAATTGATTCGGTCGGCGTATTCAGCACTCGCATTGGCTATAAGCTATATGCTCCTGCAATCTAAAGTTTGTCTAAGATGTAAAGATACAGATGCATTGGCATAGCCAAATTTGTTATCTAAGTTAAGAGCATTGGCAATGGATTATACCAGTGCAAATAAAATGAAAGCGTTTGGCTAATAGAGCCCAAAAATATGCTGGCATTGGATTATGCTGCATAATCCAATGCAGCATATTTTTGAGCTCTATAAGCCAAACGCTTTCATTTTATTTGCACTTGCATAATCCATTGCCAATACTCTTATTGCTATAGAAAATGATTTACCCACAACATATTTTACAACATATTCTACAACAATGTGTTAAAGTGAGGGGTATTTTGGTAAAATAATATACATTTTACCAAAATACCCTCATTTTAACACATTATTGTAGAATGTGTTGTAAAATGTGTTGTGGGTGTATCATTACTCGCTAGCTACAATAAATTAGTGTGGGTCATATTTGGTAGTCACTGTAGCTAGACCAAATTGAATAAAAAATATTTTCTTGACTGTGAACACGCTCTCTCTCTTCCTCAATGTATATTGATGTATACTCCAAGGAACGTTCTGATATGTATGCTCCAATTCTCTTGTACTTCAATAACCCACATTTGAAAAATAAAAACTTTCAAAATATTGAGTCTCTTCTCTGTTTTCTCTCTAGGTTATAGGGGTTGAGTGTTTTTTTCCAGTTTCATCTATTCTCTGAGGGAAATGCTGTGAATCCCTCTTCGGAATTGGAGTATTTGTTCTTTAACAATGGAGGATCTCGAGAGTAGGTGGTGTAGACTGAATATGACTGAAGAGGAAGATGTTGTCATCAATCTGCATGAGGATAATATTATCGACTCACAGAGGAAGAGTGAACGGAGTGTGGTAGGGAAATTATATCTGGATAGGGTAATTGAGAAGGAGATTCTTGCAGTGACAATGGATAAAATTTGGAGGGTGAGTAAATTTGCAATTTTCCAGTCTTGTGGTCCGAATTTGTTCATTATTACATTTGGTACACATGCTGATAAACAAAAAATGATGGATGGCCGCCCATGGTTATTCGCTGACAGTTTACTTGAACTGCATGAGTTTGATGCTTTCACTCCCCTGCAAAAACTTAAATTTGATAGCGAGTTGTTTTAGGTCCAAATTCATAATGTCTTTTGCTTGTATGAATAAGGAATGTGGAAAGCATATTGGAAGATCATTTGGGAGGATTGTTGAGATGGATTTGCCTGTTGATGGTATTGGTTGGGCCCTCATCTAAGAATTAAAATTGATTTATCTCTTCATAAGCCATTGGCTAGAGGTAGAACTATTTGTGTGAAAGGTGAGAATACTGAGAAGGTATGGCTTTCATTAAAATATGAGAGGTTTCCTCGTATATGCTTTGATTATGGCAGTATGGTTCGCGAGACAAAATGTTGTTTGTTCAAACCGATTGATAACTTTGGGTTATTCGAGCATGCAGACCAATTTGGTTCTTAGTTAAGGGCTGAAACAAATGTTATTAAACGATCTCTTACTCGTGCTAGATGGAATGAGAATCAATTAAGGGAGGTCAGTGAGAAAGTCTATATGGCAGAAGGAAGTGGAAGTAGCAATACGGTGGCTAAGGTGGTTCATGCGGCAGTAGAAATCTGTAAGGATGATAGGAATTTTGAAAAGGCAGAGGAATATGTGGAGTCTATCACAGAGCAATTACAGGGACAATTGTACCAATATTAAAATCAACTGACATAGTTAGGGAGGGGAAGTTGGAGAATAATACGGAAGGGAGTTATTTAACCACTGACAGTTGGAAAAGAATAGAGTCTAAGAAGTGTATGGGATGGGAAGATGGGCTGGGTCTAGGTGGTCTTTTACAGAAGCCCATCCCTATGGACTCTAGCCCAAGTTTTGAAAATGGAATAGCGTCATTAGAGAAGAAGCTTGTAACGGACCTCAAGGATGATCACTTTATAGAGATTGAACAAAGTGTTGGTGTAAACTCGGAGGAAGGACAACGATTTCACACTGATGGAAAATGGAAGAAGTTTGCAAGAACGAAAGGTATGTCACTAAAAACTGATATTGGTACTTTACTAAAAAAGAGAATCTTAGTTGATAAAGCAGATGATGTGGTGGTGGGTCATACTTGTAAAAAGCTGAAGAGTGATGGTGATGTGGAGTCTGAGTATGAAATTGATCAAGTCGCGGTGGCTGTTAGGCAGCCTTGCCAAGCGCCATGAAAACTTTATGTTGGAGCTGTCAGGGGCTTGGGAACCCCAATCAGTTCATAACCTTCATTGGTTAGTGAAGGAAAAGCAACCTGACTTGGTGTTCCTTATGGAAACCAAACTAAAATTGTTTAAATGGGACTGTTTTAAAAGAAAACTAAGGTATGATGGATGTTTTGTGGTAGAGCCTAGAGGGAGGAGTAGAGGTTTGACTTCATCATGGAAGGGGAAGCTGGGAGTCTTGATTTCTTCTTATTCTTGACACCACATTAATGCTCAAATAAATTTGGAATAAAAAGGTGCAGAATGGCGATTCACAGGTTTATGTGGGCATCTAGAGGCAAGTAAAAGAAAACAAATTTGGGACTTATTAGAATGTTTTACTCCTAATTCTACGATGGCTTGGTTGGTTTGTGGGGATTTTAATGAAATGATGTCTGAAGATGAAAAAATTGGGGGCCTCCCTTGTAATGAAACTCCGATGGCTAATTTTCAACAGGTTTTGGACAAAGGAGGCTTGTATGATTTGGGTTGGTAGGGGTCTAAGTTTACCTGGAGTAATAGACACAAAGATGGCACCTATTCTAAGGAGAGGTTGGAGAGCGGGTAGCAAACTTAAAATAGTTAGATATGTTTAAGGCAACAAGTGTGGCATACTTCTACAGGATGTTCTAATCATAAACCTTTATTGGTAACATATCATAGAGATCTTAACACGGGCAGATGTAATGCCAGATCTTTCAAATATGAATGTTGTTGGAGTTGTGAGTAAAAGGATTGTTAAACAAGTATGGTAGAAGAGATCTTACAGTAATAACAAGCTGCAAAGGGTTCAAGAGAGTCTTTCTTTTTGTAGTTCAGCTTTAAATAAATGGAGTAGATATAAGGTGTCTAATATTGGAAAAGAGATTAAAGTCAAATATGCCTTGTTAAAACATCTTCAAGATGCTGAGGATCAAAATAATATTGGGGAAATTCTGAAATACCAAAAGGAATTGGATCTGTTATTGCAGAAGAAAGATCTGAAACAGAGACAAAGAGCTAAGCAGCATTGATATCAACATGGAGATAAGAACACTCGATATTTTCATGTTAGTGCAACAAACAAGAGAAGAAAGAATTATATCAAGCAGATTAAAGGTATTGATGGCAGAAATGTTTTTGAGGAGAAGAAGATAGCTGAGGCTTTTAAGAAGCATTTCCAAGCAATTTTTTCAACTACTGCACCTTGTGTTGAGAATATGCAATCATGTTTACAAAATATGTGAAGAAGGGTGACTGATGAGATGAATAATCAACTGGAGGAATCTTTTTCGAATACTGAGGTTTATAAGGCATTTAAGCAAATGGGCACTTTCAAATCTCCTAGACCAGATGGGTTTAGAGCTGGTTTCTATCAAATTATCAATATCATTGGACCTGTGTAGGAGATGAGGTATGCATGGCTATACTTGACTTTCTCAATGGAGGTAGTATGCCTACTCTCCTTAATCATACTCTCATTTTGCTTTAATGCCTAAGACAACTTCACCCAGCTTTGTAAATAATTTTAGGCATATATCTCTTTGTAATGTATTGTATAAATTAATTGCAAAAGTCTTAGCTAATAGGCTTAAAAGGATTTTGCCCAACATCATTTAGTCAAAGTGCCTTTGTACCAGGAAGATCAATCATAAACAATGTAATGGTTGCCTATGAGGTTCTTCATGCCATGAAACATAGGCAGCAAGGGAAGATTGGTAGCATAACACTTAAGCTGCATATATCTAAAGCTTATGACAGGGTGAAATAGTCATTTTTGGAAGCTATACTGAGGAAGATGGGCTTTAATGAAATGTGGATCAAGCTTCTCTTGCAATGTGTCTGCAGTGTCATATTCTATTCTAACTAACGGTAAAGTTGGAGAACATTTTAATCCTTCTAGAGGATTGAGGCAAGGTGGATGCTTCACCTTAACTAGCATAAAAAAAATATTTATAATTTAACTATTTTTTATGGTTGTCATAAATTTTATGATGAATATTGGAGTTTGTAAATGATATAACTCAATTAAATTAGAAGAGTTGGGTAGTTTATAAAATAATTTTCCATATGTAATAAGTACCATGGTAGATATCCAATTGGACGCATGTCACAGTCTTCATAAATATATATATATATAAGTAAATATATATGTGTGTGTGTCTATGGGTAGCGATAGCTTTACTACTCTTTTACTACTTATTTACAATTTATAGTGTATTTATTTTTTTATTTTTTTTCTTTTAAGTATTTTTTTAGCATCTTTAATCATTAAGAAAAAATTAAAAAAAAATACAAAAAGAGTAGTAGGAGAGTAGTAACGCTATCATTTTCTTATATATAAATATATTTATATATATCTAACAAATACATTGGTACATATTACCTATTGATTTCCTGAAAGAAATTAATATATACGAGTGCTCTCTTTGCATGAATATTAGTTTGCTACAAAATGAAGGCTTTCCGTTTAATTATTAGGATTTTGGAGTTCACTTTCTATAACTATTAGGAGTTTTTTACATGATATTCGCGGAACTTGATACGAAACTAAAACTATTATCATTCTATCACTTTTTCCATATCATCAAATTTACTTTTATATCATTAATTTCTAATGATATGAGATCTTGTAATAAGGCAAAAGTATTACTTATCCAAATTCTAGGAGTACCTTAGGCCATGTTTGGCTAACTAATTTTTCGAAAGAAAAAAAAAAATCTCAATTTTTTTATCTATATAAAAATATTTTATTCGAACTTTCCATCTAATCATTTGCAAAACTTAGTAATTTCAGGAAAATTTAAATATACAAAACTTATTCTAAAAAAATTATATACAAACTTTTTAACTCTACCTATTCATTTTTGCAAACCCGACTCCAATACCAAATACATTTAAAGAAAATATTTAGATTACCTCATCTACTCTTACATAACCCTATAAATAATAGGTCTTGAAACAATTAGAGAAATGCTTGGTTCACAAAGATATTTTACAAAATTATATTTATAAACTGACGGAGATTTGATGTTTGATTTATTTTAAAACAAGTCGAATGTATTATATTAATTCATGGTAATTTATAAGTTTATTTTTATAATTTTCTTATAAATATAGCCAATATTTTAAAAGAAATAATTTTATTTGAAAATCTTTACAAATAAATAGTAATATTTTGTGAGTTCTATTAAGATGTATTTGAATATAAATAAATTATTATATATATTTAAATTTTGAATATATAAATAAGATTTAACTGAGTTTTAACTTTTATGAAAAGTTAAAAAAATAATATCTCTTACAATAATTGATTTAAGATACCTTAAGTAATCTTAACGTTCAAACGTAGCCGATTATAAATGGGCCGAGTCTACACTCTTCCAGCCCATGTTTACAAACACAACCAGCATCCCTTCGTCTTTCGTGCCTTCTTCCCGACATTTTTCCTCAAATCGACCGCGTCAAAGCATATCAGATCGTATTGAACACTTTTGGATCCCAGCCCCAAGGTGCTTGTTCGAGGATTTTCATTAACAATCTTGAAGCGTTTGCGAACTCCCTCTCCCAGACCGAAGCCAATGGTACGTTTTCTTACTAAGCCCTAGTTTGTTTCCTGAATTGATCATGAGTTTTTTTTTTTTTTAATGTGAATCTCAGGTACTTTTTTTTTTTTAATCTCGGGAAAACTTTGATTCTGATTCCTTTTTTATTCTGCATTTTGAAAATTCTAATATCATGATCTAGGTTTTAGGGTATGATCGTTGCATTAACCCGAAATTATATGGTAGACCGATGCTTCCCGGTTGTGAATTTACTTAAATCAGAAAAATGTGAAGGGTTAGGGTGATATGGTTATAAGTAATTTGATTATGATATAATTATCATTCGAGTTCTTATTTTCATATGGTTAATTTTCATACGAACTTCCTTTCGAATTATGCTTTTAAGGTCACGATACATGTAATAAAATCTGAGTGCTTTCCATATGTTTTCGGCAGTTTTTAGCCATTTGGCATCTTGAATACAGCTGACTTTTGTTATGGTAAAAATTAGTTAGGGACACCTGAAGGCGGCGACTTCGTTTAGGACTAGTATACTCTCGCTTTCATCTTATTTGATAATATAAGAAGATCAACAAGTCTTTCTCTAACGGTTCGTGACCATATTCTACGTAGTTTACTGCCATAGTGGAGCACCCTGTTTGAATGTATAGAGCACCAAGTAAAAATGTTAATCGTGTTGTTTTGATTTTTCTTGACGCTTTTTAGAGAGCCATACTTCGTAAATAATATCAGTTTTTTAAATATGTAATCATCCCATCAGGCGACTCTTTATAGAGGGACATCCAGGAAAGAGAAACCCAGAGGACGTCAGCACGGTTTAACTCAGCAGAAGAGGCAAGAGATTAAGGAAGCATTTGAGCTATTTGACACTGATGGCTCAGGTATTAAAATGGTTTGTTATCATTTTGTCTTTGCAACATTTATTTTTATTTTTGCGATTAATTTTTTGTTTGACCTTGTTCTTTAGGCACTATTGATGCCAAGGAGCTGAATGTCGCCATGAGGTATGAAATAATGCTTGATGTACCAAGTAAGTTGACTAGTCATGAAATCATCATAACTTGGATCTTTTCTTGACAGGGCCCTTGGTTTCGAGATGACAGAAGAGGTAATTACTAATTACCCCACAGTTGCTCCTTAGATAAACATGTGTTTGTGTCNGGGGGGGGGGGGGGGGGGGGGAACGTTAGTGGGTATACAGGGTAGCTCTCTGTCTGTGTATGCGTGTCTATAGTGCTTGTATGTTGTATTATTTCCTTTTATCCCGATCAATTTGGTTGCAATCGTGATATCTTAGTAACTAATGTAATGCATCTGGTTCTCCTTCCTTCAGTAGTCCTAGGAGAATGTTCTTGACTTATATTGAGTCATGTAGTTTTCTCTTTGTCCTGGAATTTGATTTTAGACTTTTGACAACATGGCTAACGTATTTGTCAACTGTGTCATTCCAGCAAATCACTCAAATGATTGCAGATGTGGACAAGGATGGTAGTGGTGCAATTGATTTTGATGAATTTGTGCACATGATGACAGCCAAAATTGGAGAAAGGGACACTAAGGAGGAGCTCATGAAAGCTTTCCGCATTATTGATCAAGATAAAAATGTAAGGATTGGTTCTGTCAAACATTTTCTATGTTTCTTCTTGTTAATAATTGTATTCTCTTTTCATTGCATTTAGGGAAAGATATCTGGGTCAGACATTAAGCGTATTGCGAAGGAGCTGGGTGAGAACTTCACTGACAAGGACATTCAAGACATGATTGAGGAAGCTGACCGTGATCGTGAGTTTGCATTCTTACACGTTGGATGTAGCTTTTTCATTTTTCCAGCTTCTTTTTTTAATCTTTTATTTGTTGTCTGAAACTTATCTGGTTGAATTTCAAAATAATTATTTCAAACTATTACTCGATTCTCAAATACACCTCCAAACTATGACATGATACCCTGCGGGGTAGCTCAGCTGGTTAGGTTTTGGGTTTGTTCCCCAATGGTCACTAGTTCGAGTCCCCTTAGGGCTACTGGAGGTTTACCTGGTCGTTAACTTCAGGGCTTCATGGGATTAGTCGAGGTGCGCTCAAGCTGGTCCGAATACCCACAGTTATAAAAAAAAAAAAAAAACTATGACATGATAACTCACCCTCCAAACTCGATTCTCAAATTTGTACTGGGTTGCTTCCTGGTCAGATTGAGTCAAATTGGATGGTAAATTTTGAAATTACCTTTGTTCATGAGAGAAAAAAAATAACTAGTCCCCCCCCCAAAAAAAAAAAAAAAAAAAAAAAAGGGTTTAAAAATTGGTGGCCCACCATGAGTCATGGCCACCACTACAGGAGCCCTGAACATACTCGTAGTGTACTACCATTGTTTTGTTTTGTTTTTTTCTTGATTTTTTGAGTGGACGAAAACTATATAATTTTAATTATAAACACGGGTAATATCATCCAATTTAATTCTCCAATCTAATTGGAGAGGCAATGCAATAACGGGTTGGTTTTGAGGGGCGAGCTTTTATGGGATATAGCGGGAATGGGGTGGTACTTTGAGGGGTTTTTGTACAATTTTACACCCTTCGATTTTGATTACATGCAGAACACTGGACTTGCATTTCTTTAGAGCCGTTTTTTTTTTTTTTTTTGGTGTTTTTTTGGGGGGGGGGGGGTCAGTTAATCACTGTTTATAATTTAATTTTGTTCATGCATTTCGTCAAATTCTATTGTTTCTTTCTCTTTGGAAAGTATATTAAATTAGTCTTTATGAGTTGTAGTAAATGATGATTTTTGACGTGTTTTGCTTCTGAAACATATAGATGATGGAGAAGTTAGTGCTGACGAGTTTATCAAGATGATGAAGAGAACATATGGGTATTAGGCATAGTCGGAGGATCAAGCTTGTTGAGAGTTTGATTCTTTGCAGAGAAGGGATATTTCTGGATTATGCTGTTTCTGTACTCTACTATTATTGCTACAGCCACACATTATGGAGCATATATATATTGGACAAGATGGAAGTTGTTCAAGACCCTTTTTTTTTTTTTTTTTTTGGAAGTGTTCTGCCTTATGAATGAACGGATAAGATAGGGCATGGTAATTAGTAACTTCTGTGCGTGTATATTATATTGTTGCTTTTGACTTATTATATTAGCTAATTGTAATGTGGGTTATAAAATATAAGGAGATTATTTGATTTGATTTGATTTGTATAACCAAATCAGTCTTCTCTGGAGCATAAAAACCAACAAAATGTAGTTTTGTACGTCTTCATCAACATTCCGGAAATATTGGCACAAATTCAGAATCAACCTCTGCCGGACATATAATTTGTAAACTACACAAGGAGGAGGAATAAACTCAAAAAGATGGAGGAAAAACAAGCAACCTCGGCGTACATTCATCACAAGCAAAAAATATTAGCTGGATCATTAAAAAAAAATTAATACATCAATCCCAAGAAATTAATAATGTGGTTTGCAGCCAACATACATGATGGACCACGACCGACTGTGAGGGCACCAATTGACACCAATAAAAGTGCCCACCAGCAAATAGCACAATAAACCCATCCCTTCCTCGTCGAAAATACCTAGAAGATTAAAAATTTGGTATTTACCACCCAGTTCTACAAACTTTAATTGGGAAAACGATCATAAAGATCGATAGATCAACAAAAACCACACCTGAACACTAAGTTGGATCCTAGCAGTAGAACCATAAATGCTGCAAAAAGTAACCAAAATTGTCATTTCGAGAAATGCTTCAATCTGACGCTTTTCTCCTCGAATCCAAGTAGTTCCGTTTAATGTTCCTCATGACATTGTTGATGTCCCACTTGTAGTCTGTTTGGCCACGTAAACTTGCTTTATCTTTGCAGGGGGAAAGCTTTTTTCTGCACCCAAAGACTGATTCCTTCCCTGGAGCCCCATTCTGCGATGGGTCCATTCGGCCCCCGAACTATTCTTTTGGGAAACCCCACCTCCTCTTTGAAAACTATACCCCGAGGAATGACCATACTGCTTGTGCTGAGATGACTGAGTCTTAAAAACGGAATTTGTGCTGTGGCCACTGCTGTTTTTGCTACTGCGTGCCTGAAGATCAGTCTTGCCAGCATCAGCAACGGTGCTTACAGATAAGCTACTAGTGACCACAGCCTGTGCCTGAGCCCCAGTGCCAGAGGAGCTTGCAGGATCTACTAACCCTAATTCATCAGGGAACTGGGTGACAGTTGCATCAGTTGGCACAGGAAAATTCCGGCTGCTGTCAGATGGCATTGAACTTCGAGAATCAGGGAATCTGTTGGCAGTTAATGACTGGTTAACGGCAGGCCCATGGCTGAATTGAGATGTAAGAGCACCTTCTGCCAGTTTTTGCAATGGCATTGACTGGGGAACAGATTGAAGAGGTGAAGCAGGAAAGTGCTGCCAACGAGCTTGGACTGACAAGTCAGGAGAAGACTGGGACAAAAATGTTCACCATCCGGTTAGTTATACCAAAAAGGAAGAAGAAAAGTGATATCGACTAATTAAACTAGATGGCTTGAATGCCTTCTACCACTACAAGAATTATGCTGCTTAAAATCACCTCTGCCCAGCATATACATACATATAGACGTGTGTGTGTGTAAAGCATTTTGGGGGAGGCTTTCCCCCACCCACAATCTTTACCTGGAAAGGAGATACATCAAACATGGCCAAAGGAGAAGGCATTGGCAGGAGAGGCGACCCAGGGGAAAGATGCTGGATAGGAGAGGGCATGTTTGAAGGAGTGCGCTGTGCAGAAACCATATTCAAATTGTTTATATCCCCCTCACCCACACTCGAAGCAGTTGACACAGGATTGTGCTTCCAATCAGGTTGCTTGCCAGACGGGATATAAGTGGCACCCATGAAACTCAAGCCAGCTTGTCCAAATTGTCCAACAGGTGCAAAATGGCTATAAACAACCATGTGTGGAGGGCCTTGAACCCCTGGGATGCCTCCTGGAGGACTGATGAAGGGGCCAGTAAATCCAGCAGGAGGGCCATAGAATGAATCTACACCAGAATGGCATTGTGGCCAGGTCCCAAGTGGCCCTGAAGCTGATGCACTACTCTTCTGGGGCTGTGATTGAGTGGTGGATGAAGATTCATCATGTTGTCCAAAAGCAAAGATAGGCCCCCCCAACATGTGGTTCATCTCGTAAAAGGGAAAATGAGAAGGCGGTCCTCCAGGAAAATGAGAAAGCATCTGGCTTGAGGAGTTTTGTGGACTCGCCAAGGGTGGCCATAAGGAAATTGGCAGGGTCTCAACAGATAGATCAGCAGGGAGAGCAACACTCATAGATTCTTCTGCCCTTGATTGAGTTTCTAATTGCAGATCACCATCTACACCTGCCAAAGATTAAGAATACACTTCAACATAATGTATACCAACAAACCATGTTAATATTAGGATGGGACAAGGAAGAAAAAACAACCTGCTGTTATTCCATCAATATCTGCTCCAAAGCTTTTCGTATCTGACACAGAGACAGGGGAAACACCCAGCCCATTTCCAACAATCTCATCATTGCTGATGGCTGCAACGGCAACAGCTGAAGCAGCTGCTTCAGCTTCAGCTTCACAATCCTCCAAGTGAACACAAGATTTGGAGACATTTTTCTCCTTTCCAAAGTAAAGATTGCGATCATCCTCAGCTCCAGGAAGATTGTGAGATATTTGGATATTAGACCGACATGGACCTGGAGGGCCAATACCAAGAGAAACCGCACAGCTGCTTGGAGGGAGAACTGTTGGAGATGTAACTGCACCTGTGCAGGAGACAAATTCTTTATTTAAGTGAGACAATTACAATCCCCATATATTCTTGAGTTCACAAGAGAGCAGATGCTCACCAAATTGGATTTTCTCCCCAGTAAGCAGGGAGTTGATTGGCCTCGTGGCAGAAGAATATGACATGTCCTTTGTCAAGATGGATGATGATGGCATCATGGGCTCACTAACAGAGCTATTATGATCTACAACAGAAGCATTAGAATCGAATTGTTCAGGCTTCATAGCCTCATCAAGTTGTGTTTGTGTTAGGGCCATAACCTGCCAGAGAAGTCAGATTCAGATTCTTAGCAGAAATAATAAGCAAATTATTACAAGACCCAACAAAATAATGAGCCAATTAGCTTGTAATCAGATTGAGTTTCAGAGTAGCAATATTCCCCAGGGGGTTGGGCCAAACATATATCTCAACTCATTTTCCAATCATAGTTGATTCAACTCATACAAAAGAGAGTAAGACACCTAGCAAAAAGTAGCGCTGACTATGAACATTATACATGGAAGCACTTGAATGTGAGAACAGTCCAACTGTTAGCAGCAAAGCTTTGCATACCTGGTGATTAATCCTGGAATTATTCCAAGGCCCCAACGATGATGTCCGGGCATTATCGAGGACCACGTCAATCACCACTTGTGGTCCAAGGAAGACCTTATTTTTGCTGTCAAAAATCTCTCCTGGTCCAATGCTCTTTCCACCACCAGTTACTGTAGGAACGGAGCCTGTCTGGAGGGATCTGTAGAAGAAAATATGAGATTTCATATCATTTATAAAATATAAATAGTCTTCACGTGAGTACATACCTGATTGCTTGGGATCGCACATCAGTTTGGGAATCAGTTTTCACAGCAGGAGTACCAATTGGAGCCAAAGGTTGTGAGACTACGGCAGTGTTAAATCCAGAGGATACTTCAATGTTTGCCAAGCCACGTCCCTCGGATGAAACAAGGTCAGGCCGAAGGCTCTTTGATGCTTCTCTACTTGTTGATGCAGAAATTTTACTTAACTTGGCTGGGATGATAGTGTTCTGTGAAGTAGAACGAGGTTTACGCTGCATCTGTCGTAAACCATTTCAATTAGAGCTAATAAAATACTCCTGCAATGGACACCCAAAAGAGAAATGGAGAACCGAAATGCAAATGAATTCAAACCTTTGAGACCCGAGACTTTGCCTTGATTTCTTTCTCTCTTTGTTCCCGCCGATCATTCAGCATTTGCCTCTTCGACCGCACCTTGATGAAGTCATCTTCATCACTAGGAGCTTCAATGCCAGGTTGCTCGAAGACGCGCACAATGCCACTTTGCAAAGAAGTATCAACAAGCTCTTCAGAACCAATATTCCTCTTAAGGTTTCCCTCTCTGGAGTGAAGGATGCTCTGACTCCTCGGCAAGGCTTCCTTTACATATCCCTTTTCATTTCTGCTCCCCAAATCCATCTCCTGTGATCTAGATGGACCTGGAGTCAAGTATGCTGAGTCTGGTGTCGGTTTCAATTGCTTACTTGACACAGCCACCTTCCGAGGCACACTTCTCATGGATATTTCTGTACCCCTTCCATTGGTATTTGACTTATCATCGACCCCAATGTGATGAGATGAAACCAAACCAGTAGATTGTCTCTTATCTGTACTTTCCCGAACTCGAAACTCAGTGCGCTGAACATTGCGTCGGGGCCTCCTCTGCAATCCATTAAAGTCTGTGTGAGAAGTGTCAGCAGCTGGATATGATAATTTTGAGCCAGGATTTTTAACCGTAAAGACATATCTTTTCCCTCTGCCAACAGATATTGGCCCTTGAGTCTTTGTTCCACTTAAATCCTTTTCTTTTGAAACCAACTGAGATGATGCTGCTTCATATTGAGGCTGCCTTTCTCTCGTATATGACAAGGAATTGTAGTTCTTCACAACTGGATTATGGTGCCCCTGATCTTCTACCTGCTGATATGATTCATACCGTCCACTGTCATCACCACAATTGGAAATCTCTGTTTGAACCTGCTGCTTTTTAACAGTTTTTCCAGCATGCTCTCTAGCAGCAAATGAATTTACCTCGTTTGACACAATTCCTTGGGAATGCTCCAGATGACTTGAAATAAGGCCTGGTTGGTTATCCATTGAAAGTGACACAGCATTGTTCTTCAATGGATTATGAGCAGAAGAGTCTTGACCCAGTTGAATTGGCAGAGGACCTCCTGGGTTCTGATTTAAGGAAAAACTGGCTGGAACATTGGGTTGAGTAAATGACATGGATTGAGGAGCCAATGGCAATACTCCCTGAGATATAGGAGATGTGTACCTTAGCTGACCAAACTGGAAGAGAGGAGGCTGTGATGGGTGCATGTGGGTGAGGGATGGGCCAACCTGAGGATGCAGGTGAAGAGGCATCTGAATAGAGCCAATCTGTATGGCCGTAACTGGAGGTGGTATTAGAGAAGGACCAGAAAACAGCCCAAACTTAACAGGCACCTCAGTTTGAATCGGTACAGCAGGTACAGTAGACATCACAGTCTGACTAGATGAAGGATGCGAGGCCAGATTGATTACAGATGGGACAGGATGCTGAACTGACATACCAGAGCTACTAGAAGCCTCCGCATGATCTAAAATCTCACGTGCTGCTGATGCATGAGCATAATTGGGTTGAATGACAAAATCATGCATGGCCTTCTCAGTTTCCTGGAACACTCTGGAAGAACCATCACTGCTCACTTGAGGAGCAACATCCACAGGTTTAAGGGCTTGTCCATCACAACATCCACGTTCTTCAAAAGCATCTGTTGATCCCTGTTGTATCACAAAACTACTTTCTTCATTCCTTGAACTCCTTTCAAAATCATCATTTGGCAGGCCAACCGGAACACCCTCATTGAAGCCTAAAACGAAATTTTCCATCATGTCGGGTGACCCTTTCTCCTTTAGATGCATATCCTCAAACTCCTGGTTTAGGCCAACACCAACATTCTCATCCTCTCCTTCATGCACTTCATCTTCTTCCTGATATCCATCTTCATCCTCATCATATTCTTCCTGCTCTTGCAACCGCTCATCATTCTCTATAGCCCATTCTTCATCATCACCAGCACTTGAGGTGGTCACCATACTTTCTTCCTCTGCTTTGGTCGATAAGACAACAGGTTCATTCTCCTGTTCTGACAGGCGAGCATCTTTTTCTTCTCCTGCATCTGATGCCACCGCAGAATCTCCAGATTCATCCGGATCATCATGAGATAGATGTGTTGGAGAACTAGGAGGACTTGAAACAGAGAGTGAAGACTGCGAGTCACACCTTGGTGTGGCGTTATTATCTAAATTTTGCTCCCGATTCTCAGGATTCTGTTGTTGGACATTACTAAGTTCACGTTGTTCAAGATTCTCTTGATGACTATCATCATACCCAGTCTGCATGTTAGGTTCACTTCGAGCCTGACGATTGTACCGTACCTCATTTTCCAGAAAAGTAGGACCAGGATGTTCATTCTCAACCCTATAGGTCGTCTTGTTAATAGAAGCTAGTGATGGAGGGGGAAGAACACGAGGCTGCCTCATGGAATATCGTGACCTCCCAAATGAATAAGGCCCATCTGCCTCAGTATTTGGATACGAACGGTCAGAATATTGAGGATAAAGAGTACCATGGGAATGACCTTGACCCCATCCAGCATCACCAAACTTTTCAACAAGATTCTCATGATATTCTGAGTCCATCTCCATATTTTTGCCATAATGATCACCATCCCCGGAGAGATTCCACCTCTGCCCTCTAAGATGAGTGAAATCATTCATGTGAGGCTCTGGCACCCCACCTCGATGATGAGTCCTAGAAGACATAAATCCAGCTCCTCCATAGAACTCTTTTCTAGCAAACGATCTCCGACCAGCAGATGAATCTCTCCTGGGACCATGGTGACCATTCTCTTGGTCTTGGATGAGGAAGTTTGAGCTGGTACCACTCTCATACGCATCTCTTCTCCACGAATTAACAGGTTTTCCCCTGTCCATCAGGGTGGAAGAGCCATCTATTGAAAAGTGAGGCCTAGAACCCATCTCAAATGGCCTATTATGACTGGAGGAATCAGAAGATGCTGATGTTGTAATCCTCTCCACCATTCTTTCACCATCTTCCCAATCACCGATGTCAGCCATCCTAGAGCTATCTTTTTCATTTACCATATCCGACATCTTCTCATCTGCAGTAGCGGGATAATTACCACCAGCCTTCCCTGCTTCAGCCTGCCTCTTAGCAATCCTTTGTTCCAATTCTAAAAGCTTTTGCTTAGCAGCCTGTTTCCTCCTCTCTTCCTCCATAATAATCCTTTGTTTCTCCTCTTCTCTAGCCATCCTCTGTTCTTCAGCTCTTTGCATGGCTTCCAGTCGTTCTTGCTCTGCTCTCCATGCTGCTTCCCTGGCTTCCTCTTCCAACCTTCTCTGCCTTTCTTCCTGTTCCCTAGCCAACCTATCTCTCTCCTCTTCTTCTCTTCGAGCTAGCTCCAAGGCTCTTTCTTGCTCTTCAATGATCCGCTGCCTCTCCTCTTCTTGCAACTTTTGGACTCTCAAAAGTTCGGCCTCAAACGATTCCCTTACAGGATCATGGAAATCAGTCTGTTTAGGCACATCTTTCTTCCTCTTAACCACCCCAACGAGACTCCCAGAAAAGGGATCCCGTCCATCAAAACCTATAGCTTCAAAGTCTTTGAGGAAAGGGTCCTCCATATAGGGTTTTTGACTCTTTGAGAATGGACGTTTCTCCCTACCAAAATTGAGTAGTGGATCATTAACAGGAAGCCCTTTACCACCCAAGGAATATGAGGATTTAGATACCAAGTTATTCTGGAAAGCATCGCCCCTATATTTGGTGTGCTGTTCATGGCTGTACCGGTCTCGTGTATTCCCTTCAGCCCCTCGGCTGCTATATAGATCTGTAGCGTTGTTCCTTAGGTGTCTCCCTCCCTGTCCATACCCAATATTTGTCCTTCCAACATCAATATTACCATTTTCACGGAATGGTGATGCTGTGTATTTGTTCTCTTTAATTGTCTCTCTATTAAGTGTAGCCGGCCTCACACTGGTACCACTTCGATCATTTTCTACTCCTGGAACACCAAATCCATCTTTAGGAAGAGAGACAGTTCTCCACGAGTTTCCTTCCCGCCCTTCTTTACTGGGCATTCTTACATCTCTGCTGAAAGGGTCCATTTTGGGGACTTCACTGGAAAAAACCTTTCCAGCTTCATTGTCACGCTGACCCCACCTGTCAAAATGGTTATGAACTGGCTTCTTTGGTAAAACGCTAACCCTGGGCATATCAAAATCTCTTTCCCAGTGAGCTTCGCCCTTGGGAAACCCATGATCTCTACCTCGGTCTGTCAAACCAAAACTCGTGTCACGCTCATCATCTGCCCAATCTGATCTTGGATTCACACGAACAAGCGGCAGTGGACCTGGAAAATACTCTTCCTGCTTCCGAGGTCGCTCCGATGTCCATGAACCACCAAAACCGTGACTTTCACCACCCTTCTCAATCAAACCATTAACAACACCATGATGGGATGGTTGCATTTGCGGGCGCATACCGCCATGAGAGCTCAAACGGGAACTAACCTTCTGCTCATTGGTTGACTCATCACCAACTGCTTGCTTCTGTTTCTGACTCAAACCGTCCTTTTGTTTCTGTGTAGGACCTGATGTGGAAGGCAGAGCAGCTTTCAGAGATGGAAAATCCTCTCCCCTCAAAACGGTCGCTTTCTCTGCTGGTGGTGGTAGAGGTCCAATCGAAGCAGAAGCCGGGGGTCCCACCATGCCTGACCGAGCCGAGGGCGGCAAATACGCGCTGCTCCCCCTGCTCACCCCATCCACACTACTCAAACCTGGGTCAACACCATCAGCTCCATGATCACTAAATCCTTCATTCTCTTTCTCNGTGGAAGAGGAGCTCACCTCCGGGGAGGGGGGCGTAGGTTAGAGAACGGCCGGAGTTAACGTGCGCCGCGGAGAATCCAAGAGGAGAGAGCGTGAGAGAAAGTCCTGTTAACCGGAAAAGAAAGAGCAATACGAAGCGAGAGTGCTAAAAGGCGCACGAGATCAGAGCAAATTATGAGGAACTGTGTTTCTTGTTTTCGTGTTTGTTACCCCTATACTTTTTTATATTTTTGTTTAATCCCACTCCAGTTACTGAAAATATCAATTACATCCATCATTTCCTTCTATTAAATCTAAAAATAACTTTAAAAAACAATCTAAAAATAAGGGAATGAAAACAGTCAAATATTTTGTATAAGTAGATGATATGTGTGATTTCAAAAATATTAATTTCTGAAATTAAAAAAAAAAAACATTTTATGATATTTCAAAAAACACCCCAAGTATAGTATACAAGTAATTATATTTCCTCCAAGAACTATCATCACATTCTAAATTGATCCAAATCCTATTTTGAGATTTCAAAAAGTGATAGGGTAGTATCACTACCAATCTACTACCCAAGTCCATTTCAAGTTTTTTTTTTTAATTATTATTTTTAAGTATTTTTTTAACATCCTTAATTATTAAGAAAAAATTAAAAATATATATAACTTTACTAATACTCACTTTCTTAATCATTAAGTAAAATAAAAAATTAAAAAAAAACAATACAAAAAGAATAGTAGATGAGTAATAGTAAGGTAGGAACCCTATTATTATTCTTTCAAAAAACCCTCCTAATTATACATGCAAAAGACGAAGTTGTCATTAGCATTAAAAAAGCATATCTTTGGTCAAGGTCATTTAGACTAATTGGCAACACATTGGTTTGTCATAAGAGAACCAAGAATCGAATTTCGCCATGTATTTAAAAAAAAAAAAAACGTGTCTTTCAAGGTGGCAAGAAAAATCCAATAAACCATTTATCATTAGCTCTCATATAAAAGGATAAATTAACTAATTCCAAAAGAGTTAGTCTACATACAATCCCCAAATGAGGACTATTCATGCAAGCCCATATAATTATATTTAAAAAATAAATTAAAATTACAATAATATCCTTTTTAAAATTATGTCTTTTTCATTTTTACCTTAATTAATCAATGGGACTGTACACGCAGTTTCCCACTTAGGACTGCAAGTAAAATTTCTCATTCTAAAATAAAGAAATCTATCACTAATTTGTAAAAGTTTAATGGCATTTGGATAGTGATTTAAGATAAGATGAGTTAAGATGAAAATTAACTAAAATATTGTTAGAATATTATTTTTTAATATTATTATTGTTTTAAAATTTGAAAAAGATGAATTTTTTATTATATTTTGTATTAAAATTTAAAAAAGTTTTAATAATGAGATGAGATGAAATAAAACACTTTCACCATCCAAACGGAGCTTAAAAGTTTAAAAAAATTTCTATTTTTTCATTAATCTAATGTACCACAAATTGATGTGGTTCATTGAAGTACATTAAATATAACTTTTTTAAAACAAAATATAACATATCATGTATAATCATATTAATTTGTGAACTTTACTTTACATTATCTTTTAGTGAACTTAACACTAGTTTCTAGAATAGATGAAAACAATCTTCTAAGGTTCGCATACTTACACTTTGCTTATTTGAGTTGAATATATCACTCATTCACCCTTTTTGTTAACTTAAAAGAGTGATTAGTTGTCATATACTTCATCTTGTACTCTAATCTCATTTTAATCTTCTTATGTTGATATTTTATCTCCTATCAACCTTTGATTTTCTAAAAAAATTAAAAGATGAACCAAAAGTAATGGAAAGTATTACATTTACAAAGTGAGATGAAAGTGAAATATAAATATAATATATAGCGAATAATATTCACTTATTCATGATCTTGGACTCAAGAATAGAAATAGGTGTATTATTTTAGTTGAATTCACGCTATAAAAGGATATAAAATATAGGAAACCACATGTTTTACAACTGAGAAAATAAAACAAGTGAATATTTTGTATGAATAATTTATAAGTTTTTTCACCTATTCTAGATGTGATTTTATGTCTAGTATAAAGGGCCGCGTTGCTTCTATTTGCCTTACATTTGAAAAATAACGAAGCTTGGCTAGGGTTGGGCTCTGACTTAGATGGAGTTGGAAAGCCTAACTTTGGACTTCGACTCCGACTGTTAGAGTCGAATGAGCGTACTCCGACTTCAAAACTCAGATTGGAGTCATAATTGGAAGTCAAAACTCCGATCAGAGTTGGGCTTGCCCAAAGGCCCAATGGGTTACTATTTCGGGTTGGGTCGGGGGGGAAAAAACTATATACAACTTATACAATTTAAATAAATCAATAGAATCAATTTAAATCCATAAATTACTATAAAATTTAAACATTTAAACTCACCAAAAGGGAAAAAAAAATTGGATGATTATTTGAGATTATTAATAGAACCAACAAACAATAATAAAGCCATAATGAATGATTATTAAAAAGACACCTAAATCTATAATGTAAACTAAAAGACATCATCATGGGAACAAAACACCTAATTTCATAGAATCAAAAACATTAAAATACAATCATGCATGCAACTACTGAAGATCTAAGGCTCGGTTTGGATACACAAACCTCCTTATCTCATCTCATCTCATCATTACAACTTTTTCAAATTTTCATACAAAAATATAATAAACAATTCAATTTTTTCAAATTTCAAAATAAAAAAAATACTAAAAAATATATTCTAACAATATTTTATTTAACTACTATTCAAAACATCTCATTTCATTTAATCTGAACTGTATATCCAACTCCAACCTAAATGCATACCCCAGCGAAGTGCAAACAATAAACATCACAACTAATCTCTAACCCTACTCCTCCAAATCCATAAAAATTAACAAAGTATCAATATTAAATTAACAACAACTCCCTAATCCAACTCTTCCAAATTCATAAAAATTAACAACTCCAACAAATCCAAATCCATAGTCTCCACCACCAACACAGTCCACTACTAGGCACAAAGTAACAACTCCAACTTCAAGTATCCTGCATTATTTTGAAAATTAAAAATTTTTAGACATTACACTTTTTAAGTAAAGGATAATACTAATAGTAAAGTTAACATAAAAGTTAAACAGTTAAATTCATGATTCATCTATCATACTCCCTCCCATAATGCATCTGTCTCAGTCCTCCTCAATTATTGTGAGGTTCATAGGTAGATCTACAAAACATAAAAAATATAAGTTATGAATTAAAACAATAAAAATATCTAAATAGTCAATTATGAAGGAAGGCTGAAAGCCTAAAATTATCAGACTCAAACCTATAGCTCTCGACATCATCAACACTATCTAGTCTAATACGCTTTGACCTTAGCCAGTTTTGTGTGCACAATTCTCGAAGTCAATAAACTCCGATAGGCATCCAATACACGATTGGAGGTGCTAAACGTTGACTTTCAGGCAACCATAGTGATAGGAATGACCAACACATTTTGGGCTACTTAAAAAGGACTGCAAACTTGGAGGAATTAATCTTCTACCAAGTTAAGATATGAAATGTATCACTAGGTGCCTCGACATCCTCCAAAAAATATCGTTCAACCTCATATTTACATTGCATAATATTCCTCAATACTCGAATTTGATAATACTTTCACAATAAAATTGTTGAACTCCTTGAATGGGTGTCATCTATGAAAGATGTCGAGTCTGTCAGTCTTAAGGAGCTCCCACATGAATTTGAAGACTGATCACTATTGTTGTTGTAACGGCTATACAAGACATCAATATCATGCTTCAATACTCTAATGAATTGTTCAGCCTTGTCCTCACTAAGGATGTCCCTAATACAAAACTCTACAACTTACAACTAATATCGGGGTCAAGAGTGTAGCACAATAAGAAGGTCTATATAAGTATAAAGAGTGGAGCATGCATATTCCCAAACTTAAAAACTAACTTCCAAGAAGTTTTAAGCACAAAAGCAATTGCCTTTTGCAAAATAAAAATGTGTGAATGTGAGGTATCTTGAGCTTTCAAATTCCAAAGTTAAGGTATAAGTTAGAAGGCCATGAACTAGGAGGTTTTGGGGCATCAACTAAGCTTTCATTGACCATAGTTAACAATACCCTTGCATTGGAAATGTAATTAATAAACAACTGAGCACTCTTCTTCTTCATACTTTGACGGCATAAAAATTTGATTGGTAATGTTCTTTCAATATGCTAATTCCATATCAAATTCTAATATTTTTTTTTATTAGAAGAACTGATAAATTCGACATGCTCTTTCCTTCTCCCTCTCCCTCCGCCTTTTCTATTCCATTCCTTTGAAATAGTATAAAAAAATTTCATGGGTAAAATACTATATATGATAACGTTTTCATGGGTCAAATACAATGAAATCATTGACTTAAATCAACAGAAACACAAAATTGTCAAAAAACCCTAAAAATCGAAATCTGTGAGGCCCAAAAACCCTTGCAACCCTTTCAAGCTAGTTGGTTTAGGCTATATCATCATGGAGGAAATTTTTTTCCGGATCCATGGCTATCCCTCGATGAGAAATCAAGTGACCCAAGTAGCTTACTTCTTTTTGTCCAAATTGACATTTTTCACGCTTGTGTGGATTATCGGGCACTCAACAATTTTACCATCAAGGATAAATATCCACTATCCGTCATCGACAAATTATTGGATGAATTGCATGGTGCATGATTTTTTATGAAATCCCATAAATAGACAGCTCTCAAACGACAAAATGAACTCAATAAATAATTAAATCAACTCAATAAAATCAAAGCAACATTGAATAATTGAAAAATCCTAAAAGTTCTCAAACCATAAAATAGGAATTTTATAATGAGGCAGCTCTCAAACAATAAAAACAAATCAAATTAATAGGGCAAAATCTACTTAGGGCGTCCCATCGGAAACTACTCTACACATGACGCACGGGGGTGCAGAGACAAGAGAAATAGAAAAGAGAGGGGGAGAATAGGGGTCCCCAGTCTTGGACCCCGATGAGCACCAAACGACGTTGTTCCACTTGAAATGGAACAACGTCGAATCAGTTAATAAGTTTAAAGTATAAGATGAAAACGAGGCTATCTTACATCTGATTTAAAAATAAATAAATATGTCGGAGTTCGGAGGTCGGAGCCAATATGGGCTCAAACTCCAACAAAAAAATGTAGAGGAACTTCAAACTCTGACTTTTTCGACTCCGTCGGAGTCGAAGCAGAAGCGGACGTCGGAGCTGGCAGAAGTTTTGCGTAGACCTAAACATGGCGCATTTCATTAAAAATAAATGAAGTACCAAAAGTCATTACACATATTGGAAAATCATATCAAACTAGACTACCAAAAAAAAAAAACCTCTACAAACATTGGGCATATCATTTTACTCTTTTTTTCTATATGTGAGAATAAATTATCCATTGGGTTTTACTTACAAAACTCATATAATGAACATATTAAATTGCTTATAATATACAGAATATATTGATTTAATTATTAGAGTATCGCTGATCCTCTCAAACCTAGAAGTTTTGTTGACTATTTCTTTATTTTGTAAGATGAACTCTTTACTAGCCTAGGTATGTAGAAAATCACATCAACACTTTTCTTTTTGCTACATAATTGGAAAAAAAAAAAAAATCAAACCGACATTCCAAACATATTGCATACCTTCTCTTTTCTCTCATGATTAGGCTAATATTCCAAGACATTCCAAACATATTGCATATCTTCTTTTTTCTCTCTTCATTAGGCTAATATTCCATGACCAAAAATACATTGTTTTTACGTAAAAAGAGGGTTATGCCCTAAAATATATTGATAACCAACTTTTTTGGTAGAAACTATATTACCCTTTATCAACCACGGAAAAAAAAAAAAAAAGGACATAAAAGCAAAAAACACTTTAATAAAATATTGAACTAATGGCTATGTTTGGTTATAAAAGATTTTAAGAATGTTTGAGGATTTTTTTAAATATATTGTTTGTTTGGTTTTGGACAATGAGAAAGAAAATTTTGAATAATTCATTTTTTTTATAATAAATTTGGTATTGGGACATGTAAAATGGATAGGTAGAGTTTAAAAAATGTTTGAATATAATTTAAGAGTTATTTTTGTTTCGGTATTTAGTGAAAGTGGTTTGAATTCTAGACATAGATAATACTTGAGTTAAGAACTTGAAAAGTTTAAATGATGTAAATGTTTCAAATTTGAAAATATTTGGTTTAAAAATTTGAAATTTATTGAAAACAGGAACAAAACTTTAGAAGAGTTTTCAAAATCAAACATGGTCATTGCAAAAGTCTCTTGTCAAATTCGTTTATTATATGAGTCCTACTACTCATAAGCCTTACACCACACACCACTTAAGTGGAGTACTAGTGTGGTTATCTTTTTTTTTTTTCTAAAACTCCACAAAAGACAGCAGCTCTCCCCTAAACCACTCTCCCTTGTGGAATGTCTTTCCCAAAATCTTATCCCCTGCAGAATGCCTTCTCTCATATGCTCAATCCCAATCTATGAAATTTCTTACATTCATTTTCGAAATGGTTTTCTAACTGCACCAGATTTAACCATTGCATTCTTTAAATTGAAAAATCCAAAGAATGGAAAAAGCATGTATCTGCCGAGAGAGAGAGAGAGAGAGAGAGAGAGAGAGAAAGAGAGAACCACATTTGAAGAGCACGCGAGGAAGAACCTATTTGGAAGAAGCTAAAACTAGATTCTCCAACGTCAGAATCAAAAGGGACCTTCGGTCTGAACGATATATTTCTACTTTCTTGCAATGGGGGGAAGTGTTTGGAAGTGTCATTGATGCTGATAAATGGCAACAATAGAAGGAGAGGAAGAAGACCCTTTCTTCTTGATGAAACAAGCACCTATGGTGGCTTTGTAAATTGGCCAAACAAAAATAAAGAGAACTACAAGGAAGTTGGTTTTTGAAAGTGAAAGAGACAAGAGAGAATAATGGGAGGAGGAAGAAAGAGAACCATAAGGGGTAAGGGGGAAAGTGGTTTTTGACAGTGAAAGAGACAAGAGAGAAGCATGGGGGGAGAGAGAAGCATGGGGGGAGAGAGAAGCAACGGTGGAAGGGGAGTTTGGCCTAGCCGAACCCTGATGTGGCACTCCCAAGCTAGGTGTGCGGTGTGTTATGGGTGAATCGACCTCTAATTAGAATTTTTCTTTTTATATATCTACTAATTGCATGGACAAAAAGAGTTAAGTTTGGCACATTAGATGTGGAAACGTCCATATCTTTTGGAATCAATTTGGTGCCCAAAATCATTATCATCAAAATGCAACGAGTCCAAACTACGAAGTATATAAATCTCAATTAGAGCCCATCATGTTTTAGTTTAAGTGTTAATCCTACTAAAAATCAATGGAAGACTGATGCCTTACTAAAGAATGGATCTAATAATGATAAAGAATTGATTAGATATAAAGTTAAGAGGTGACATAAAGCTAAAAGAACGTGACATAAAAAAAATGATAAGAAGAGAGAGATTAGAGGCAACAAAAGAGAGCTTGCTTGTTTGGGTCGGGATCAAATGAAGGAAGATTATAAGAGAAACAAAGGGCTTCTCGATCATTTTTCTAGAAAATTTAATTAGAGTGATTATAGAGAGTTTAGCGAAGGTGAGAACTTATATTAAATTATATTTATAACAAATTTTATGTTTAAGACTCCCTAAAGTATTCCCATCCGCCCCCCTATGAAGGCTTTTTAACCAAAATTTAGAGAAAAATTGTCAAAATCTTCTTCCATCCGACTTTGCATTTCGAGGGATAGATTTAACTTCCCTATGGTAGCTCTTCAATTTTGGGGAGCTACTATAGTTTTCCCTAAACTTACTTTATTATTTCTTTATCATTTATTTTTTTGCTTGCTTCTTTTAATTTTTTTTCCTAGATATGCGATAAATTGATAATAGTTTATTTTTCTTTTCTTAAATTATTTTATAACTTTTTTTTTACTATTATTTTATGTTTTTATCATTGTTGTTACAATTTTATCATCATTTAAAAATGAGTTTATTATTAATAGAAAATTATAGATGTCAAAAAGTTATCTTTTGTGAGAAATAAATAATTTGAATTTTTAAAAAATAATCATTAGAGATAAATAATTAAAAACATGAAGAAAGCAAATAACTCTTGTTTAGAAAAAATTGAAAAGAAATGAGTTAAAAATAAATAATTTTAATAGAATAGAGAAATAATAGAGAGTGAGATGTAGAAATTCTCAAAAAATTGAGTAGGTAAAATAGAAAATAGGTGTTTTTAACTAAAATTTGGCAAATAATATAGGGAGGCCAATGTGGATGCTATGATATAAGCTGAATAATGCAAATCCTTATTATTTTAATTTTCGGCCATTCATGATTAACTAATCCATTGACTAAGGCTTGGTTTGGATAGCAAGATTCTCTAATCTAATTTTATTTTATTCCATCTCATCTTAATATACAAATACCACAAACATAAACACTTTTTAAATTTCAATATTCAACTTTTTTATCTAACCATTACAACTTTCTTAAACTTCCCAACAAAACACAAAAAATAATTCAACTTTTTTCAAATGCCAAAATAAAAATTATATTAAAAATTATATTGTTACAATATTTTAACTTTATAATATTTTTATTCAACTTTTTCTCTTTTATTTCTCAAAATTTCATAAAACATCTTAACTCAAACAATTTCACTATTATTTACAAATCATTTAATCACTACAATTCATATATCATCTCATTGTTGGCATATGAAATAAGATAGAGAGATTTTTTTTTTTTTTTTAAGTAAATTTTGTCTAACACATGAAAGATGTACACTCATTGAAAGAAGAAGGAAAAACCTCTAAAACATACCTTTTGAGAGCAAGAAGGGAAATTTTGTGGGTCTTCCATCTAGCCAACCTAGAACCTTTCATATTAAATGTCTTATATCAATTAGCAATCAAAATGATTCCATAACAATGTTACACTTGTTTAACATTAACCACACTACATAAACATGCAAGGAAATGACTAAAATGAATATAACAGTGACATTAATTTATTTTAACACTCCCCCTTAATACCTTCTCCTTAGCCATATTGCTTGTGAAGTTGCCAATGAGGTCGAAATATACTTGCATCGGCGGAAGATTTTGCCACACTTTGTTGCTTCTTGGATGCTCATGAAAATACACTAGAACTAAATGAAAATGCATATCTAGAAGTGCTTCTCATATCATCAACACACCTGGCCCAATCACTATCACAAAACCTAATCAACTTTGCATCAATATTATCTATTCTATGAATAAAAGAGGCTATCCAGGAATCTACAGTAAAATTTCGATTATATTTTTATTCCAGCTTTGTCCTTTTGTTTTGGTTGTTTTCCTTTTGTATCCCTCTGTTCTTTTAATTTTCAATTTTGCTTTTTTATTACAGCTTTGTCTTTTTTTTGTCCCACACATGATTTTGTTTTATGTGAGGGTATTTTAGACCACACAAATCATAGACAATTAAGACTATCAATATTTATTCTCTCCTTCCCTCACCGCTTTCTCACAAAACTCTCTCTCTCCTAACACCCCACTTCCAATTCTCTCTCTAGCTTTCTCTTCCTATTATTCTCTCTGTTACTGAAGCAAACTACCTCTCTCTCTCTCTCTCTCTCTCTCTCTTTCTTTTCATGTTGTTGAAGCTGGTTTGAGGATTGTAGGGTTTTTTTTTTCATGTTTTGATCTTGGTTTGAGGATTGCAGTTTTTTTTTTCAAGTTTTTTTCGTAGTAGTCTTCACAAAAACATGCACAAATCGACTATGAAGAACTTGCTGGTTATGATCGGAGGCATGGAGGGAGAGTGGGTTAAAAGGTGAAATACGCCGCAGTAACTGGGACGCTTTGATTTAGGCCTCTTCGCATCACCGTTTGGAGCCAACAACTCTCTCATCGCAATAGTGGGAGTCAATCAGAACAATCACCCTAAAGCAAGATTTGAAGTCATGGTGGTCGTCTTTCTCCTCATATAAAAATGGTGTCTTTCCTCTGTGGTGGAACAATTTTGTTGATCTCTAGGCATTTTTTTTTTTGTTTCATTTTTTTATTTTAATATGTTTATGTAAATCTTATTTGTTTTTTATACTTGCTTTTTCGTTAGATTGGAGTCATTGGGCGCAAGGTGAAGACAAAAAGGAAAAAAGAAAGAAAAGAGAGCATGCAGGCTATACGCGAAACATGCTGCGGGATCAAATTTCTTGCTTAAGGTGAACAAGCTGCGGAAAATCCAATTCATTAAAGCCACTAGAGTATATTGCTAATCAGGGGCATGCCGGAGGTAGCTACGCCACAAAAAATTTCAACATCCTTTCTATTCTACTGTAAATAAAATAACATAACTATTAAATATTATATGTTCATTTTTGTTTGTGAATGTATGAAGCATAGTTCAAAAGTTCCTTTGGATTTCAAGCAATTAAAATGAGAACCTGAGTTGCCAATATTATATTTTTTATATTGTATGGGCAAAATCACTTACTATAAATATGGTTCATAATATGGTTCATAACAATACACTTGAATTTTTGTACACTAATAATCACTTCCTTAACCATTAAAAAAATTAAATGCATGAGCGGTTAAAAGGAGGATAAGGATATAAATTAAAGAGACATAGTAGCATTATTAAAAAAAAAACACTCTAGAGTCTAGACAACATGCCTCGTGTATAGCGAAATCCCGTGTCCAAAACTTTTATGATGGCATATCATTTACTCCTCAAAGCATAATTACCATCTGGTGAAAAGGCAAGAGTAATATTTTGGATAATGCGCATAGTAATCGAGTGCACGTGACGAAGGGATAAGAGATAAGACAATCATCATTTTCAACTGGCATGCAGTACTCTTTCCACGTGGGATCCTTCCACTCTTTGAAAAGTATGAATTGAATTTCCATCTACTAATTTCATTTACACCAACAGCTAAAATTCTCCATTCAAGTAGACCCACTTGTAGGCTCCAATATTAATCTTCCTAAGAACGATGAGGAACGATGGCTAAATATTTATGTAATGATAAATCAAATAAGTTAAAACACAATCGTGAAACATAATTACGTGCGGACAAGTATCCACAATTTTGATCTGCAGCTTTATTCAAGTAGACCCACTTGCTGAAGATACTATGTTGGGTTTGAATATGAAAGTTGCTCTTGCATCGATAAAGTCCACTACCTAAAACATGAATTGAAATTAACTATCTCGTTGAAGTCCAAAACCAATACACACTCATAATAAGGACCACTAATTCAAAAACCACAAAACCATTCAAAGAGGAAGGAAGGTTTTCTGTTTTACAACAAAAAAAAAAAAGGAAAAGGATAGCCCACCACGTAGTGAACAGCCGAGGGGATAAACTTCAACAGAAGAATCATAAACAAATGAAAAGAAAGTGGGGCCCCGAGAAAATTAAAATGATAGTGAAAAATGAATTTTTTTTCCCTTTCTTTTTCCTTGTCTTTATCTCCAAATTAAACCCATCATTGCTTAACCCTATTTTAACCAAACTAATGTTACTCTTATGCCCACTTATATCATTCTGTGTCCACTTAATTGCCATCTACTTAGTGAACAGTCTAAGGGATAAACTTCAACAATAAAAACAAATTTGGTAACCTGTTCTATATGATATTTGTTGTATTTATATATATATGGAGTATTATAAGAAAAATGAATTAGTTATTTACAATAAAAATTATTATTTTGATAAAAATAAATTTATTTTGATAGAAAATAATCATTGATTTTAGTATAATATCTATATAATATCTAACTTGTATGGGTCCAATGCTAAGTACTGGAGCATCCTCAAGACTCATTCAATAAATTAAGACTATATAATATAATAAATATATGTAGGTTCCATAGGTTGTGGTACTTGATGAAGTGACCTTAGTGCCCGATTCTGCTGCATTACTCATTTCCTTCTTCAGGCTTTCATATTCTCCATTTGTAATTGCTCCAACCAAAGGTGTCATGATGACCACTAATTAATGTTCATCTTTTGGATAAAAGTGATGCCTCGATCAGTATGCCGGAAATTAACAGTAATATATCCAGACCTTTATGCTTTATCTAGTCTTATCAATCATCTTTCTTTTTTTAGCTGCATGCCTTTCAAATAGAGTATATGATCTGAAAAGAAAACAAAAAAATAAATTTTATTTGAATTAAACAATGATCAAAAGTAATGACGAAGAAAGTATTAGCAGAGATGAAAGTGATGATGATCAAACGACTTCAACAAAATAAAAAAAGACAACAAATCTATTAAAAATACCAAAAATATACATTTGGTAATTTTTTTCAATGTTTTAAAAATATTTAAAATATTTTAAAAATATGAAAAGAAAAATGAAAAAAAAAACAAATTGTTGACAAGTGTCGTAAATTTTTATACTTGCCGACCTATCATTATCCAAAATATTTGCTAAAGTTTGCTTCTTCTTCTTTTTCTCTATGCATTAAATTATTCATTAAGACAACTTGTCCTCGCCAATAAATCCAAGGTAAATGCTTCTACGCATTAGTTAAAAGACAACTTGTAATTATAAAAGAGAAGGCCCCATTGTTCACGAGTTAATTCCACTGTTCAGTTGCATTTGTTTTTTGGATACAAACTGTCGACAAGTGTTGTAAATTTCGGAGTCCAACAAATGTTGTAAATCAATGAGTCTTTCATCCCTGATTTGTGCTATAAAAATCGAGCCGACAACGCTTTAGAGCCTCGAGCTCTGCCCCGAGCCCTGAGTAGTAAATTTACTACTCAAACAACTGAGTAGTAAATTTTTGTTTCGCTCAAATAGGCAATGTGTTTCTCCAGGAGTTGTTGAATCGACACCGATGATGCAAAAAAGGGAGTTAAAGTACCTGCGTCGAGCAGAAAGAAAAAACTATAAAATTTGAAACCCGTGAAACCTGGAACCTGACAAAATACCGCAAAACCCGGAGCTACCTAGGTCCCGACAAATGCTATAAAATTGGAGCCTTCTAAATTCACAAAAATAAAATAGCAGAGCCACGAGCCTTTGAATCTGAATCCTCAACAAAACTAAAATTAAAGATAGAGTATAGGGATATGGATCCTCAATAGGCTGAAACCAGTTCAATGGGAGACGTCGACTGGGAGGAAGATGCTGGTCTCCGTACTTCTCTGCCTCATTCGGAGGCAGTCGTAAAGATGACAAAGCACCTGAAGAGAATGTTAGCTCCAGTAAGGCTCATTTTTCATATCATCTATTTTGTTTGCATGTGCTTTGTTAGACGTGCGTTATATTCTGACTTTATCATGCTTGTGTAGAACGTTGATGCCCTGGCGTCTTGGATCGTGGAGGGTAGGGCCAATCTGGAGCAGGCTGATGGGTATGCCCGATCCTTGGAGGCTGACCTTGATTCTCTTAGTGACGAATCATCCAACCTTCGGTCTGAACTTCTCCGTATTGAGAGTCTCCACGCTCGGGATAGCTTTGCTTTGCATGTGGTTGAACTGGAGAGAGCTACCACTCGGGCAGAGGTCCTGCGTCTTCAGGGGATGTTGGACTCCTCTGAGCGTTCCCTGGTTGATGCTGAGAGGAAATCCAAGGAGGCAGCCACTGCTTTGGCTTCCTTTGAGAAAGAACGCGAGAGGGTGGCCAAGGAGTTGGCTAAAAGGAAAAATGCGTTTAGGAAGAAGCGCCATGAGAAGGATAACAGGATCAACAAATTACAAGGGGAGTTGGTTAAGGCTTGGGCCACCTTTAACAGGTATAAGAATGAGCATGCTGATGTTGACACCCGCTAGGATAAGAATATGGCGAATTTGTTGAGAATGTCTTGGGAGGTGCGAAGAAGATTAGATGCCGAGCTAACTACTGCAAACAACGAGATTGTCCGCATGCATCCCCAACTCTCAGCCGCCCAAACTGTCCGGGATAGGGCCTTTGCATATGGGTATAATACTGGGTTGGCACGTTTGAAGATGCACCTACTGGCCAACCTTCAGGCTGACCTGAGGAGTCTCAACTTGAAAAACTTTCAGCCTAACACCAACACCTGTCAATATGCTAATTCAATAGGTCGGGACATAATGCCAAACGCTTTCCCACGTCCTTCACCTCCACCTCAACAGTTATGACTATATAATAACGGTTTATTCTTTTGGTTTTTATCTGCTTGTGAAAATTCTGTAATTTAGAGACATGTCTTGTTAATTAGAAAAAAATATAGAAAACATTCAACTGGGCATACGTGCCTAGGCACGTAACATCTTCTACTAGTTTTCATAAAAAATACCAAAATCAAGTGTACCTTGAAGATATCTCAACACTCTCTAGGTTGCCCCAAGATGCATTTGGCTTGGCTTGTGCATGAACCGAGACAATAAGCTTGTCGCACATAATATCCGGTCTTATAGCCGTCAAATACAATAAGCTTCCAACCAAACTTATATAAATAGATGCATCTACTTCTTTTCTTCCATCTTCTTTCATCAAATTTTCATTCACAACCAAAGGGGTTGCAACCGATTTGCAATTCATCATTTTAAAATTTTCAAGAAAAGTTTTTGCATACTTCTTTTGGAATATAAAAACACATTTTTCTTTTTGATAAATTTCAATGCCCAAGAAGTAATGCAATAAACTCAAATCACCCATTTCATATTTTTTCATTATCTCCAATTTAAAATCATTAATAATTTTTTCATGAGTACCAATAAATACCAAATCATTAATATAAAGATAGATAATAAGTATACCGATTGTACCTTGTGTCTTGACATACAAGGTTGGCTTACTTTTGCTTATTTCAACGCCTTTTTCATTGAAGTAAGCATCAATTTCACTATAACATGCTCGATGTGCTTGTTTTAGGTTATACAAATCCTTCTTCAACTTGTAAACCTTATTCTCTTCTCCTTTTGCTACAAAGCCTTGTGGTTGTTCTACATAGACTTGGTCTTGTTTGGATAAAGAAAGTGTTTCATTTTATCTCATCTCATCATTACAATTTTTTCAATTTTCACACAAAATATAATAAACAATTCAATTTTTTCAAATATCAAAATAATAATAATATTAAAAAATAATATTATAACAATATTTTATTCAACTTTCATATAAAATCATTTCATCTCATCTCACTATCCAAACCGTACCTTAATTTTTTTAAAACTCCATTTAAAAAAGCTGATTTTACATCAAGTTGGATGCAAGAACCAACCTTTTTGAGTCACCAAAGCAATAAGAGTTCTATAGTATCAAGCAAAGCCACCGGTGCAAAAGTTTCTTGAAAATCAGTTCTAGGTTGTTGCTATACCCTTTTTCTACAAGTTTGCTTTGCTCTTTTGAAAGGATCCATCCGGGTTGAACTTTGTTTTGAAAATCCACTTCACACCAATCATTTCTTTGTCTTTTGGCCTCTTTGCTGACTCCCAAGTTTTGTTATTCTTAATCACATAAATTTCTTCTTCCATGCTTCTTCTTTAATTGTATCTTCAAAACACTCCGGTTCAACAACAAAAAAATTACAACTTGCATATACATCACTAAGTCTTCTCATTCTTCTTGGAGTTGAACTTGGAGATGAGGAGTTTGAGCTTGATGAAGAAGTTGGAGATGATTGTGAACTAGCAATTGGAGATATCTCTTGTGGAGTTTCAAGAACATCTTTAACTTCATCTTCTTGATTCTCAAGTTATCCATTGAAGGTAGTAACTTGATGTTGAACTTTCTTTTCTTTCCAATCCCAAGAGGCCTCTCGTTAAAAAGCACATCTCTACAAATAATCAACTTATTTTGCTTCAAACTAAAGAGTCTATAGCCCTTTGATTTTGAGCTATAACCCAAAAAGATACATTTTTCACTAGCTTTATCAAGCTTGTGCCTTACTTTTTTTGGAACATGAGCCGAACAAATACAACCAAATACCTTCAAGTGATTCAAAGATGGTTTTCTTCCACACCAAGCCTCAAATGGAGTTTCATTTCCTATTGCCTTTGTAGGACATCTATTAATCAAATAAACCAACGTATGTATCACTTCACCCCAAAAGGACTTAGGTAATCCCTTCTCATGAAGAATAGACTTCGCCATCTCAACAATGGTTATATTATTTCTTTCTACCACTCCATTTTGTTGTGGAGTGTATCCAACCGATAATTGTCTTTTTATGCCAATATATTCACAAAACTTTTCAAATTCATAGGAGTTGTACCCACCTTCTCTATCACTTCTCAACACTTTCATAAAGTGTGCACTTTCTCTCTCAACAAATTTTTGATTTTTTTAAAAATGGAGAAAACATCTGACTTTTGCTTCAAGAAATACATCCACGTTAGTTTTGTAAAATCGTTAATGAAAATTATAAAATATTTGTTACTTCTATGAGTTGGTGTTGACATGGGCTCACACACATCAGTATGGATAAGCTCTAATGGTGCTTTGGCTCTCCATGCTTTCTCCTTGGAAAATGACTCTCAGTGGTACTTGCCAAGTGCACAACCTTCACAAACCTCTTGTAGTTCTTGTATAATTGGCAACCCATACACCATATTATTTTGTTGGAGAGTCTTCAAACTTTGAAAATTCAAGTGTCCAAGTCTTCTATACCAAAGCCATGACTCATCAACCACATCTAAGGATGTAAATGGGTCGGTTCGGTCCGGCCATAAACTGAATTTTTCGGTCCACCCTTTTTCCCGAACTGGACCGGACCGAACACCCATTCGGTCCTGTCCGGTCTCAGTGGTTATCGGTCTAGTCCAGTCCGGTCCAACCTCTTTTGATTTTTTTTTTAAATCATTGTATTAGCCTATTAAATATATATAGTTATAATTTATAGTGATATTAATACTATACTATAATATATATATTATGTTATAATTCTATAACTCTTATAATATATTAATATATACTAATACTATATATTATACTATTATAGTGTTACTATTACTACTACATATAGATTTATAGTATGTGTGTATATATTATAATGATATAGTGATTAGTAATATACTATATAGTGATTTAGTAAAGCTATATAATATATTACACTATATAATAATATTAATATTATACTATTAGTGTAGCTATATATTAGTATTAGTTATAAACTTATAGTCATTAGTCATTGTGATATTAATAATTTAATACTATATATAGTTATAAACTTATAGTCTTATAGACTTATAGTGATTTCTTTATAATTATAGACTATAGTTATATTGATTTAGTTTAGTTATCAATTTATAATTATATAATTATATTGATAATGTTAATTGTTACTTTGTTACTAACTTAGAGAATGTGAATGTATTATAATTTTATATTGTAAATGGAGGTAGGTTAGATGAAAATTACATAATTTATTATACAATTATTATATAAAATAATATATTTATAAAAGGAAAAATAAACATTTTTAGGTTTGGTCGGTCCGATCTGGGAAATCCCACCTCGAGACCGGACCGAAGATCGAAATGCCCCTATTCATTGGACCAAAACCGACCATGGGGACTTTCGGTCCGGTCTGGTCGGTCTATTTACACCCCTAACCACATCCATCTTTAAGGCCATATTTTTTTAATACGGGAAAGTGAAAGGAAATCTTTTATTATTCTCCATCTTGATAATTGCCACAACTTGTCTTCTCCCCCCTTTATCATAAATTTTGCAAAAACATCCTTCAACGTTAAAAGAGTACCCATGCTCTACAAGTTGTTCAACACTTGATAAATTTTGCTCCAAATCTGGAACTAGCAATACATCCTGATGTATTTTTTGTCATTCTTTATCTATATAGCAATTATACATTTTCCTTTTGCTTAGACAAAGGAACCATTTCCTATCTTAACTTAGGAATTTAAGGAAGTGTCAATCTCCACAAAAATACTTTCATCTACGGTCATGTGATTGCTACACCCACTATCAAGAAATCATGCATTATTCTTTTGCTCCGATGCCGCTTGACAAGGATAAAACATGTTTGCTTTACTTTCTTGCTATTCAGAAAAATGTGCTTACTCATTATTTTTTAATCGACAATCTTTTTTTAAAATGTGGTATTGATGTTTTCCCAAGAATGAACAATTTTTATTGAGTGGACTTCACATTTCTACTTTCCTCAAAATTACTCATTACTCATTACTCATTCCTCATTACAACAAATACTTATTTTTCCCGTGAGGAATTTTGGTGGCAAAATGTCTCAATTTCTTGGAAAAAACTCTAGTCCCACAAATTTAATCGTGAAAAGCCCATGGAATAAAATTGGTGATATAAAGTATCTTTCTTCACCAAAATACCAACTCGTGGGAAATACCTACTTTTTCCCACGAGATTAGCCACGAAAAAGAAATTGTTTCACCGTGGGAAATATGATAGATTCTGGTTGTAACTTGTGGCATCTTCCATTCTATTTATTTCTCTTCCTATTCCATGTATTCCACCTCTAGAGTACTAACTTTTAAATAAGCCTATTTCTTGATTTTTTTGAATTAACATTGAGCTTAGATAGAAAGGCAGTCAATTGATTTTCCAGAGTGCGGACTCAACCTTTGCTCAAATGTTTTAATTGAACCCATCAACTCTTCAACACTCAAGTTGTCAATTTTTTTAGTTTTTTCACTAAAGGGAATAATAAAATCAAACTTCTACAGCAAACTATTTAATATTTTCTCAACAATTCTTTGATCCAAAATATTTTCTCTACATGTTTTCATTTGATCCACAACTTCCATAAGTCTAAAAAAAAAGTCTTTCAACAACTCCATTTATTTGATCTTCAAATTTTCAAAATCTCTTCTCAAGGATTGAAGTTTTATAGTTCTTACCTTCAATGTGCCTCGATACTCATTTTGAAGAATTTCTCAAGCCTCCTTTGCTTTGATTGCATTGATAATCATTGGGAAGATTGTGTCAACAACACCTTGTTGAATCAAGGTTAAGGCTTTTGCATTTTTCTTCCTATGCTCCTTCAATTATTGCTTTTTCGTACCCATATTCTACATATTTCCAAAGATTGTATGAAAGAAAAATAGTTCTCTTCTTCACATATAAAAAATCTTAATTTTCTCCATTAAAAAGAGGAAATGATGGTTGTTGGGCTCCCATATTTTGATTGCTTGTACTTGTCATTGTTATTGTCTTTTTCGGGGCTTGTTTTCCCACTATAAATTTTCATGCTTAGCCACTTTTTATTTGAACATTGCTCTTGATACCAGTATGTTGGCACATGAAATGAGATAAAGAGATTTTTGTTTAAGGGAAATTTTTTCTAACACATGGAATATATACTCTAATTGAAAGAAGAAGGAAGCACCTCCAAAACATAGACTCTTGGAGAGCAAGAAGGGGAATTTTGTAGTTTCCTCCTTTAGCCAACTTAGAATTTTCTATATTCAATGTCTTATATTAATTAGCACTTAAAATGACTCCATAACAATATTACACTTGTCCAACATTAACCCCACTTCATAAACATGCAAAAAAAGACTAAAATAGACATAATAATGACATTAATTTATTTTAACACTTATCTCATCTCACTATCAAAACAAGGCCTAACATTCTAAACGCACCACCACGTTCGTTAGATGAGGTAGTCATCTGAATGTTGGGCAGTCATGGGTGATAGGGTATAGGTGCAATCAAAGCTCGTTCTCAGCCCCTACCTATTTCGGGTACCATTTAATTTTGTTCTATTTTCTGTAAGTGGTTAAAAACTTTTGAATGATTTTAAAATTGACTTTTGCAGTTAATAATGTTATTTCTATGTTGCTGGCTCCAGCTCAGAATGATTTCTTTCATTTTATTCAAACTATAGAATTTATACTAGCCGTAACACACATTCAAGTTATGGTTCAAAACCAAGTTATTTGAATCTAAGAGTGAATTGGGCGCATGAGAGTTTGGTGAATTTGTATATTGTTGGGTGTGGCAAGACAACGTTCATGCTTGCCAATGGTTGTGTGCTGCAGCTTGTGTGACGAGCTCGACACCGTTCGCTCCAAATTTGTGCAATTAGTATTTGGATTTTGCGTACATTCATGTCGGTTTTAGATTGGAAATTTTGATTTGTTCATGGCCGTTTACACCTATATGGTTTTTCATTTTGTCACATTGTCTGTCGTGATGGGTCCAAAAACTTAGTCTTGGTTCGTTTAAGCTCATGTCTTAACATAGTTAAGAAACTGGCAAGGGGAGTTTCTGATGCCAGAGTTTTGTCTCTCAAACATGCTCTCATTCTTGATGGATCGTGTCAGATAGATTGGCTTAGTAGAATTTCTATTTTTTTATGAGTTGCTTGGTAGTATTTTTGTATGCTTCTCAAGATTTTTTGTCGTCTAATATTTTCCATACTATAGTTGGACTTCTTTTTATTTTGTTTATGGAATTTAGATCAACAATGGTATTTGATAAGATGCTTCAGTGGTGTAACTTGTGTATCCATATGTTAAATAAGGTAATTCGAATTACCTCAAGGAGCGGAATTCCCACAAGCCCATATCTTTGCTCGTTTTACAGTCCGCGTCACTTTATTGTGATTGCACCTTTACGTTACTTAGAAGGCTACTAGAGTTTCCTAAATAATTTCACGCTTCAAGATGAAAAGTTGATCAAGATGGTTACTATAGGAAATTGTAGAGATATAGGAGAGCCTTTTTGTACATTCACTTTTTCATTCTTGTTGTTTTAACGTAGGTAAAACTCTTATATACAGAGTTTTCTCATGGGGTTGTTAATTAACTTCCTTGAAGTTAAGTGGTAGTGGTTGGAAATTAATTAACTCCTAGCGGTGGGGAGTTAATTAATAACTTCTCCACCCATGTGGACACAACATTGGTCATGGGATACCCACTATTAACACCATATTTTCTAACTTCAAACTAATGAACAAGTAGGAACAATTGATGGGTAATCTACAGTGAGAACCATAATTCATGTGTCAATGATCTCTTTGTTATAGCTAGGTTAGGAACTCACAGGACACTTGGTAAAGATTCCATATGAATAATGTGAAATTCGCAGAATAGTGTACGTGAACTCCACAGTCATGTGCTAGTCTCTTTATGGATGTTATGAACACATTTTATAGTGTTAGCATGCTCTCTTATATTTACACTTCATGTCATGGAGTTCCCATTTTTGTGAGTTGATTTTAGGAGGACAGGTTTTTCCATGCAAGTAAAGTATTGCTGTCAGGGGTATCTCCTATTTCGAATATCAATTTACTCATTTTAAGATATTATATGAAACTGATACATAAAAACACTATACTAGGGGTGTAGAACCGGGCCCGATTTTTTTCCGGTCCGGTCCGAAACCCGGAATCCGGGTGGTTATCCGCCCGGATTAAACCCGGGCAGGTAATTAAAAAATCTTACCCACCCGGATCCGGTTTTTAACCCGGTTTTCCGTAACCGGATGTTTTTTTTTTTAAAACAAAGGTTTTGCAAGGCGTCGTTTTTGCACCCCTGGGCCCTGGGATTTACCTCAGCCTCTCATTTCACTCAAGTCCTCGATGGATTGAACCTTTTTGGAAGTGAAATCCTAACCTTTCTGAAAGTGAAACCCTAGCCGTCGCCGTTTGCCCCATCTCTCTCTACTCCGAAACCTACGGTATGTTCATCTCTCTCGCTCGATTGTATAAATATTTTTAATGAACTGTGATTATTAATAAACTGTGATTATTGGGTATGCATGTGATTTATTTTCTCGAGCTTTTACATTACTGGGTATGCATGTGATTTATTTTCTTCCATATTAGAAATTAATGAACTGTTTTTTTATGGTCAAGATAATTTCATTGCTAAAGAAAAAGAAATATATAAGGAGGTTGTATACAGAATATAGCCCCTTTGTTTACTGTTTGTTTGTTTGGATGCCAATGGAAATGGCACTTGATCAATGATTCTGGAGTAATAATACTGGAATGGGAAATTACCTGGCAAATGGCTTTGGCTGCTATGGTATATATATAACATCTGGAAAGAGACAGATTCAAAACATGCATATATATACATATATATATATTTATATGGAAAGCAGTCGGGGAATGGTGGGGTTATCTATGTGATATTTTGGTGTGATTGCACATGGTGGGGCTCAACACCAATCACTCTAATTAACATGATTATGCTCCGCCTTTTGCATTTAATTTATAATTTAGCTGTATAGAGTCATTCAGAATCCATCTGAGCTGTCATTGTTTGATTTCTCTATTTCGAATCCACCAAAGAACTTTTCTGCCCCTCGCTACTCTACATACATTCGCTTTACGCATATGCGTATATGTTTTTTTTTACTTTGATTTGCATCTGTTTTTCTTTTCTTTTCTCTGATTGTTTCGGAGATTTTTCCAGGATTTCGACAAGGTTTGGCCAAACTTCGACTCGGCACAATCGAGGGATTTCCGAAAGGTAAAGAAAACTCGATTGTGTTACTGTTTTTTTTTTTTTTGAAACTATTTTTTCAGTTTTTTCCCTTGAATTTGAAGTTTTTACGCATTGCTGTGATATTGCCTGCCTCAGGTTGTGCAAGGGATTATTAGTGAGCTCGAATCGCAAGGTGCGCTTCCTAGGAGCAATTCGAGGGTTTCCTCACTCGCTACGTGTTGTGGGCCGAGGTTTGTTAGGATGCTTTTTGTCATGGTTTATGTGTTTGCATCTCTTCTTTGAAGTTATGTTCGGGTTTAGTAGAAGTGTGTTTGGTTGGTGATAAAACTAAGGAAAGGAAAAGCAGAAATAAGAGTCTAATGTTGAAATTATGTTTACTGTTTTACTGATCTCGGCTAAACCAAATGGATGGTTGTGTTAGGCTCCTTAAGTGGAAGTTTTGGTTTTGGTCCGATATGGAAACTTTATGATTTATGAGTTTCTTTTATGCTTACTAGAATATCCTAGCAATTAGGAAGAGGCTACTATTTTGGTATTGGAGTGATAAATAACAACCGAGCCAACATATGGGAATTATGCTAGATAATCATGTAACATTTGGAGCAATAATGAAGAGTTTCTTTGCCATCCTAAATAACTAGATTGCTTCTGTTTTTGTGTTTTGGGATGGTAGTTGTGGATATAACCATCATGATCTTCACATGTTAATTTCAGGTTTGTTGAACTCTTGTGGCAACTTTCTTTGCATGCTTTGCGAGAGGTTCATAGGCGAACTTTTGCAGCTGACATAGCTTCTAATCCATTGCCTGCATCATTGACAGATGTAGCCTTTTCTCATGTATAAGGAATCCTCATCAGGTTTAATTGCAGTACATTTGTTTATCTTTGATCATATTTATAGCTAATTTATGTCTTTGTATTATGTTGGGATTTCAAAACAGGAGGGCTATAACATGTAGGAGGGACTGAGTTACTGGATGATGACTTCGGATTATGACCCACATGGAGTTTATAGTGTTTTATGTAGCTGCATTATTATTAGTTTAATTAGTTGTGATGTATTATTATTTATTTTGTTCTTTATAAATTTATGTTTTTCATTATAATGTAACAACAATATTATCTATTTTTCATTTTTATTTATTTTGTTTTTTAATTTATTTTTGTATAAATTAATTTTAGAAAGTGTTTAAATTATATTTTAAAAACAATCCGGATAATTTAAGCATGAAATTAGAATTTAAAAAAAAAAGTTGCTATAAATTTTTTTAAAGTTTTAAAGAGTTTTTTTAAAAAAATAAAAATTAAAAATCGGATTTAAATCTGGTTATAACCCGGATTTTAATCCGGATACCCGGATTTAATCCGGATGTAATCCGGTTATCCGCCCGGATTTAATCCGGACGGATAACCGCCCGGTTTATAAAATCCGGATCCGGATCCGGTTATGGCCGGATATTCGGATCCGGATCCGGTTGCACACCCTTACACTATATCTTTTCTTTTTTTTTCTCTTTTTCTGTTTTTTTTTTTTTTTTTTTTTTT
>QEOT01002661.1:256490-307857 GCA_003123785.1 Pterocarya stenoptera
TTTTTTTTTTTATTATTATTAAAATTAAAAGTAACTTTAAATAATACTCAGGTGATTGGATCATATTTATTTCCCGTGTTTGGACTTCTAGAAATCCTTTTGCAACTGATATTCTTTATGTTTTTGGGTATGAGATGGTTTTCAAATGTGGTCTGCTACAGATCTCTGAGATCTTGTGAAGATGCTTGATCTTTTGCAATAACAACTCAGAGGATTCCTTATACTCTCTTTCTAATGGTTGAGGTCTGCCTATTCAATATTTTCAGTGAGTAAATGCAACAATAATATTGATTTTTTTTTTCCCGATTTGCTCGGCTTATTAACAAATGGGTACAAAATTATCTCCTACCTTTACCTGTCTCAGGGCAAGTTAAATGATCTGTTTGTTTGACCAGAACATGAAAATGAATGAGAGAAATAAACATAATTTTGTTAGTCCATGCTCATTTTGATCTTGCAACAGGCTTCCAGTAGAAACTTGCATGGCATTAGTGAATTTATATGCACACCAAATGTGCCTATTCATATATTTTTTTATTTTTTCTTAATAATTAGGAAGTGACTATTAGTAAATTTCTATCCTTTTTTTTTTAATTATTTTTTTCTTAATGGTTAAGGATGTTTATAAAATGCTTAAAAATAGAAAATAAAAATAAATAAAAAAACTCATTTGTACTAGTGTGCACATTTGCGGTAAGCACATTTGGTAGTCACTCTAGCATTGTCTTTTATTAAATTCTGAATGTGTTATTAAATATTAAATCTTGTATGAGCCATAAAGTGGTCTATCTCTCTATCTCAATAAAGGGCCTTAAGAGTATATGTACCTAAGAGATCCTAATTTAGCAATCCTATTATTTAGAAGGAGATGATATCCTAAACTTTATTTATAAATCCTCACCTTTTATTTTTGAGGGAGAAATCTTATTTACCAATCATACACCTTTTATTTACCAATTCCTCACATTTACTAAGTTCGTGAAGATAGTAATAGGAGGAAATTGTCCTTATATATTTTGGCCTAGTTTTATTTACGATATTGTCTTTCCTCTTACAACACTGTTTTAAAAAATACACATCCATACTCTTTTGTTTTTTTTTTTTTTTTTGGAAGAGTATGAGACCTCAATTTTGTTAATAGTTTTTATTTGCAGGAGAAGATCGAATACGGGAAGACCGACCATAATAGAATTACAAATCATGAAGGTTAAAAAACAAATCTTGAAACCAAGCTTAAAAATCCATTCACCACTCTAGCCGATAGAAATGTCTCTTAAATTGTCTGAAAATTAACTCAATCCTCCAATGAATCTGATGCTAGCTGGAAAATCATGAGCTTATAATGTACATAAATTATTATTCAACAGAAAAGATAGAAACAAGTTCTAGTTTACAGTTTGGATAGTGAGATAAGATGAAATAGTTTTAGATAAAAGTTGAATAAAATACTTTAAAAAAAAAGTTGAATAAAATATTATTAGAATACTATTTTTTAATATTATTATTGTTTTGAGATTTGAAAAAGAATTATTTATTATATTTTATATGAAAATTTGAGAAAGTAGTAATGATGAGATGAGATGAAATACTCTTACTATCCATAAAGCGGTTTGGAAACACCTTCTAGCAATTTACAGGGCCATGGGAGGCCAAATAGAGGTACAACCCAAAAACCTTGCATGCCCTATGGTTTGCTCATACATTAGGTTTTGCTGCTCACTGTATATGAGTAATGATACACATATAATACATTTCACAACATATTTTACAACACATATTTAAAATAATAAGGACATTTTTATAAAATGATGTTACATTTATAAGGTAATTTACAAAATACTCCTCATTTTAAAATATTATTGTCCAGTTATCATTCTTCTTTGTTACATACAGAATTATGGACATTTGTACACACGGACACTCATAGCTACAGTAAAATCATTATTCACCATTTAGGCCTCATTTGGTTGCAAGACTCAGTTGAGATCAACTCAGTTCAGTCTAATTTTAAGTTGAGTCAAACATCCAAATACTTAACCCTCAAATTATTAAATTCAAAACTTCCTTACACGTGGAATCTACAACCTTTTCAACTCAACACATCTTCATATGTGGGATCTAAAATCTTTTTTAATTTTTCATAAATAGTATTAAACTCATCTTAACATTCAAACACATCTAAATTCATTTTAAATGAGCACTACATAACTCACTCTATATACTCAATTCATTACTATTTATAAAAAATTCAACTCAATATCTAAACGCAACCTTACTGTAATTGTGAGTGTCTATGCGCACAACAAACCCTGCTTGCTTGATTAGGTGAAAAGGGTCTAAACCGTGTAACTAACAATTATTTAATACTTTTGGAGATAGTGGGGTTATATATGTTTATATATATATTATCAATACTATCTTAAAATAAATGATTTTTTGTTTTAGTTTTTAGGGACGTGTAATTTTATTATTAAGGTAGAAAGGCAAGAGCTGAAATTTTGACTCAGTAATATTCTCACAATATTTAGACTTAAGTGTTAAATAATTAAGTTTATGTTTAGATGTTAAGTTGGTCTCAAAAAATTTATAAATAATAATAAAAAATAGTAAATAATAATAAAATAATAATAAATAATCTGTAAACCCCTCAGAAAAGGCCCAACCCATTCCAAAAAGCTCANTCACCTCGTCTCTCTCTCTACCCCTGCGCAGACTCACTCTCTCACACCTCTCTCTCTCTCTCTCCGATTCTCTCTCTCAACCTCCATCATCTCATCTCTCTCTCTAACCCTCCGTGTGTGTATATATATATCTTTACTCTCTCTCTCTCTCTGTGTTCAGTAATTTACTTCCATCCATTTTTTCTATTTCCCTCTCAATTCCTGTCCTTGCAACGTAATAACCTCCACCCAAAGCCACTTCTCCTTGCTTACAATATTAGGTAAATTCTTCTCCCTATAAGTAGTATATTTAATAAATTTTGAATAAGAAATTTGTTAAGATTTGGTATAGTAAATTGTTGAGAATATACTTAGTTAATTATACTATTAGGATGTGTTGAAGATGAAATTAATATTCAAGTGTTAGTAGTGGGTATTAGTTAGAATTAATCCATGTTGATGTCACTTATATGGTTGAGTGTAAGACTTTATTTACATCGAAATAATAAGGGAATAGAGGCTAGTATAAGTGTTGTCCAGCAACATATTTTTAATCTAGAAATTTGGGATTTATCAATTTTAAAGGATAATCTTTTAGGACAAGTTTAAATTCATTTTAGTAAGGATTTGGTTAAATTTTTAGAGTTAAATGAGATCATTTTTAGTATAGAAGTCAACAGTTTGTAATGGTCTTGAAATAGGTTCCGAGTGACCGTTGGCGAAAGAATACGTGTGATTAGTTTTTACTAGAAATCGAGATAAGTGACTCTTTAATGAGTTTTTAATAAAAGAACTGCTAGTTTTGTTTGGAATGGTGCACTTGGATATTATATTTCAAACTTGTATAAACTTTAGATTCGTGCACATTCTTATGCTATTTGGGCTCTGCTTGTAGGATTTGTGCAAATTTTGTAATGGTTGGAATGTTTGAGAAATGCTATGTGGCTTATTAAAGTTGAAAGTTAAATGTGAACATGCTATTTATTCTTGAGCCCATGATATGAATGTATTTGTGACATGTTTGACATCCATCGTGGTGTGATGTCTTTGTGAAATGAAATTTTTGTGGTATATTGATGCCCCTCATGGCATGATGTTTTTGTGGTATATTAGTGATTTTCCTATTATCATGTGGCCTTAAGTATGATATTTGGTTGAACATATTGGTTGAGATAAAGTTGTATTGTTCATATTATTTTAATGTGAATTTATTCACTCTCTTAACTATAAGGTTAGGTTTGGATGTTGAAATGAGAATTTTTAGTTTGAGATGAAAGTTAAAATTTGAATAAAATATTATTTTTTAATATTATTATTGTTTTGAGATTTGAAAAAGTTGAATTGAGATTTGAAAAAGTTGAATTGTTTATTATATTTTATGTGAAAATTTGAAAAAATTATAATGATTAGATGAGATGAGAATTTTGTGTTTGAAAAAACTTCTAAACCTAACCTAATTATAGTCAAGAAAATTGCAAACTCCCTTAAATTGCTACTTCATGTTACATCTTTTTCAAAATTGTAGAAAGTCCATTCTTTTGAAGTGATAGATTCTGAGTCAAAGATTTCTAAGTGGACTTGGGTTAGTCACTTAAGCTTAGAAGTTTTGGATTTTGATGGTTTTGTTACTTGAAGATGATTTTGCTTGTACAGAGAGCTTTCTTTATGGTCATATCTTAGTTGTTTTTATCCTTTTTGTCGGATTATCTGTATTGTAATTATTTAGAATTAAACGGCTCTAACCAAACTTGTGAGTTGATTTTTTAGCATCATTGTATTATAGTTGTGAATAGTTTGGAGGTTATTTATTTGATATATATATATTATAATGAGGGAGAAAGTTTTAAAGATATAGACAGAGCTAATTTGTCCGTTTATTGAGTTTGGAGCATTACAAAGGTAATAAATAGTGGTGAAATAATATGAGACTACTTCCCATACCGAATACAGCCTAAAAGATATAAAACAATTGAAAGGAAAAGTAGAAATCAACCTTATGGTCCCGGTCTTATACATGTTATATTAGGAAATAAATTGCTACATGGATCAAGAGGCAATCTTCAAATGGTTTGAGTTGGTAATATACAGTAAAGTAATTGTCAAGAGCATGCATCTACTATCATCATCAGTAAGGGCGACTAAAGATATAGTTGTCGTATTAGATTTTATAGCTTTAGATAAAGAGCAAGTGCTGTAATATACATGCACCAGTAATTCTAGATATTTGATTATAAAAAAATAAAAAACATAAAAAATAAATCTCATATTATTTATAGAATAATTATATATATTTTCAAATTCTTCTTATGATCAACTTGCTGATCATCATCGCGTGGTCCCTTTGATCCGTCTGCATCGCCAGCTCATTCACTGCCAATTTACTTATGGGTCAAAGCTCAGTCAACCAGCCCAATGCAGGTTATCTCCCTCTCATGTAGTAGTCTTCCACTGTTTCACCTCTCTTATCTTTTTTGAAATTACAATATCGGTGTATAATTTCTCATTTTCAAAGCAAATAAAAAACAAAAAATTAATTGCTCTGATCAATTTTGTGACAGTTCAGTTGAGTTAATTTGTAAAACGTGCATGCATGCATTCATGCTTTCCCAATCGCCGCTACAAAATTGCTATTCTTTGTGATAATAAAGTTTCAGTACTTGGATATGTACATTTAATAACCCTCATTCAGTATAGTTGTTGGATTTATGTTTACTGACCAGCCGTATAGAGTCTTGTCACATCGCTCCTTCTGCCACATTGTTCCAAGAACATCAATGCAGACAGATGTCAGGATGCAATTTTACTACTGTGATAAGATAGTTAGATTCTTGGCAACTTCGTTTCAACATAAGTGCAGACAGTAAAGGACTTCGGAGTGTGCTACTCTGCCGTCCACCGCTTAAGTATCCCGTTAGTTTAATTTTAGCTTTTTAAAAAAAAAAAATTTTTACATTTTTTTAATATTTTAAAATATTTAAAAAAAAAAAAATACACCAATATATATAAAATCACTTTCTGAATCAATCAATAAAAAAAAATTAAAATAACAACTGGTACACTTGAGCGATAAACTTCAAACGACAAAATAATATTTCTCAATACTTCCAGAACGCATCTTGAAGAATGGATGTCATTTAGTGGCAATTTAACAAGTGAAGATCACAACAGTACATCTCATCAAGGCAAATGTTGCATGAAGGTCCAAAAAGGTAAAGCGTGGAAGAAAAGAACACCCCATAAATTAAGATTGGATTTGGATATACAGTTTAGATAAGATAAGATGAGATGTTTTGAATAGTAGTTGAATAAAATATTGTTAAAATATATTTTTTAGTATTATTTTTATTTTGAGATTTGAAAAAGTTGAATTGTTTATTATTTTTTTGTATGAGAATTTGAAAAAATTGTAATGATTGAAATGAGATAAGATAAGAGTATTGTGTAAGCAAACGGAGCTATGTAACCACAGCTATATATTTTCAACCAAAGCCATATGATCACTACGTATTTGATCGAGGACCTCTGATCTCTTCGTGAAGGACATGATCATGACTACTGTAAGGGAATTTTTCTCGCGCCCATGGAATTTTCTAGGCTCAATCATTGGGAAGACTCACTAGAAGACAAAATATGAGAGAAGGAGATGGGACAAGAAGAGATTAAGGTATGGAAGTGTCAGGAGGCATGAGAAAATAATGTCAAGAGAGGAAAATGAGAGAAATGACATAAAGTAAGGAAAAACAAGGTGTCAAGAGAGAAAAAGTAGCGAAGTGACTTAAAACAAGTGGGGAGTAGGAGATAAAAGGTAAAAGAAACCTACAAATTGGGGACCCATTTTCTAGACTCTCTCTTTGGGAGGACTTCGACTTTTTCGGACTTTAAGACTTCTTTTTGTCCAAAGAGCTCTAAAGAGAACTTCTTCTCTAGGAAATATCTCTACAGCTTCTATTGTAAGTGAGAAATGACAGTCTACGAGAGATTATAAACAAGCTTATTATAGTGGAATCTCCCCTACCCAAACCCCGTGGACGAAGACCTAGTGCCGAACCACGTAAAATCTATGTGTTCATCCCTTTATTTTCTCTGCATTTAAATACCATTCATCACCATGGATGTATGAACCGACGCTAAATAGCCGCACCAGACCACTACCGGGGGCTCCATACAGCACCAATCGAGGCCCAACTTTGAAGACTTAAGTTGTCAGGGCTTGACCCAAGAGTGTTCGGAACAAGACGTTAACAGTAGCGCCGTCTGTGGAATCATTATAGATAGATCTTGTGTGTACTTCGTATGCCTGCAACAACCCGTTTCAGGTGATTCAGAAGTCAAGAACGAGATTTTTCTTTGTGTACACCTTCGAAGATTTTTTTTGTGGAATCAGAAACGAAAAGAGGACAATTTTTCGGCGTACTAAGTTATCTCCAAAGGAGTAGATGAAACTCTCCCATATAAGTGTTTCCAACCTTTCGACTTTTATTTTTATGAAAAAAACTACTGCAAAAAATAGGCGAGTTAACTTTTCCTTGGCCAAGCAATTAAGTGCAATGCACTTAAGTGCTTTACATGCACACAATGTGTAGGGCCGGGAACCCAAGCTCCTTAGCCACTCGGACTGTAAATACTTAGTTTTGAGCATGTTTTATAAGGAAAGAAAGGTCGGGGTACATCGACAACTCGCATGTAGGGACCAAGTGTATATAGTGTACTTAAGTGCACCGTGGACGTGGTCGTGCATAGAATGAACAGTGCAATGCACGTATAACGTTGGGTGCACGTCAACGTGCACCCAAGAGCTCGTGACACCCAGACCACCGACGGCTTCTGATGGCAGAACCATCGGACTCTGCCTGCGAGAATCCATGAGCCGCGCACTCCCGTGCGCACCTCAACTTGCACACGGGGCAGCAGTCCTATCCGGCAGCTGCGCGATTAGGCGACCTCGCCAGCGGTCACCTTGTGGCCGCCATCATCGTTTGTCCCCGATGGACTAACCTCTGATCACCTTGGCGGATGAACGCCATGTGCTGTTCCCGCTCGGCCACGGCTAGAGGCCTCCACTCGTCGGCCACTGCATGTCGGCCAGCTTACGGGCAGACTCACCATGCGACCTCTTCTCCACGGCCATGCACTACGTCCATGTGCACAGCAGCCAAGGTCCTCTAGTTGCCGAGGTCCTCCTCTCCTCGGCCATATGCAAAGCGGCCTCCTCCACACGGCCACCAACGGGCAGACAAGATAGCATTCTACAAATAAATCTCCATAGCCTCTATTTCTCGGCTATGCATCGCGGCCAAAAAGCTCCACAGCCTTAGCTCCTTGGCCATGACCACTCCCCTTCACGGCCTTAACAGATTCTCCTTGGCCACAGGCCCCCCACGAGCATGGACTCCTCAGCAGCCACTCTATGCGGCCTCTCCTCCACTCCTCGACTATTTTCATAAGGAACTCATCACCAAGCACGGCCAAAGACATTTGTCACCAACAACTCATCAACCGCATGCTTTTTATCTGCTCGGACTAACCTCATATGTACAAATCGCCAAAAAAAAAATTGGAGGAGCAAGGAAGAAAAAGAAAAAAGAAAGAAGGGGAAAAATGGAAGCAGAAATAAAAAAGGAGGAGCAAGGAAAAGAAGAAACAAAAAAACAACTGCGGACAACTTTGGTCAAGCAATAGACAAGCAACAAAAAAGAAGAAGAAGAGGAAGAAGGAAAAAATCAAACAACCATGGGCAAAAAAAATCAGTAGACGCTCTGGTTTGTCTCCTTAAAAACTTGTGTGAATTCTGTTTTACTAATGCAATTATTTTCTGTGGTGCAAAAATCGACTAATTTTTATCGGCAAAGTCAACTCCAATAAACGAGAACTTCATTAACAACTTACCTCCTTACAAGGTGAAAGGAAAATGTAAGCCTAAAAAGTTATCTTATTCCTCTCGTGGAGGAGTGTGGAATCTCTATTAACGGAATCTGCATTAGCAAAATTTTCATCAACAACTTATCTCCCCCGAGGCAAAAAGGGAAAGGTAGGTCTAAAAGGTTGCCTTATCCCTCTAGCGGAGGAGTGCAGGTCGGCCCTTGGCCACCCAAAGACAGAATCTACAACAACAGAAACTCCATCAACAACTTACCTCCCTGCGAGGTGGAAGGGAATGTAGGCCTAAAAGGTTGCATTATCCCTCTCGTTGAGGAGTGCAAGTCAGCCCTTGGCCATCTGAAAACGAAATCTATATCAACGGGAACTCCATCAACAACTTAGCTCCCCGTAAGATGAAAGAGAAACGTAGGCCTAAAATGTTACTTTATCCCTCTCATGGAGGAGTGCGGGTTGGCTATTGGCCACTCGAAGACAAAATTTACACCAACGAAATCTATATCAACGGGAACTCCATCAACAACTTACCTCCCATCGAGGTGAAAGGGAAAGGTAGGCCTAGAAGGTCACCTGATCCCTTTCGCAGAGGAGTGCGGGTCGGCCCTTAGCCACCCGAAGACAGAATCTATACCAATTGAATCTACATCAACGGAAACTCTATCAATAAATTACCTTCCCGCAAGGTGAAAGGGAAAGGTAGGCTTAAAAGGTCGCATTATCCCTCTTGTGGAGGAGTGCGGGTCTACCATTGGCGACTCGAAAATAAAATCTACACCAACGAGAACTCCATCAACAACTTATCTCTCCGCGAGTTGAAAGGGAAAGATATGTCTAAAAAGTTACCTTATCCCTCTCGCGAAGGAGTGTGGGTCGGCTCTTGGCCACCAAAAAGAAGAATCTCTACCAAATGAATCTACATCAACAAAATCTTCATCAACAACTTATCTCCCCACAAGGTGAAAGTGAAAGGTAGGCCTAAAAGGTTGTCTTATCCCTCTCGCGGAGGACTGCGGGTCAGCCTTTGGCCACCGAAGGTAAAGTCTCCACCAACGGAATCTCCATCAACAAAATATTTATCAGCGGAATCTCTGTCAACAAAATATTTATCAATGGAGTCTCCATCAACAAAATTTTTATTAGCGGAATCTCTATCAATAAAATTTTCATCAGCAGAATCTTCACTAATGAAATCTCCATCAACAAAATTTTCAATAACGAAATCTCCATCGAAGGAATATTCACCAACAGGAACTAACACTCTGACTATGCAGGAAAAAAGCAAATGGAAAGAAAAGTTAAGGAAAAGTGGCGAGACAAAGCTAAAGGAATGGAGCTAAGGGAAATAAGAGCAAAAAGAAAATGCAATTAAGGAAATATGAGCGAAAGAAAAAGGCGACTAAGGAAATAGGAACAAAAGGAAGGCAGCTAAGGAAATATGAATAAAAGGAATTCGGTTAAGGAAATAGGAAAGAAAGGAAAATGCGATTAAGAAAATATGAGCAAAAGGAATAGGCAATTAAGGAAATAGGAGCGGAAAGGGCAAAGCTAAAGGAAATAGAAGCATGATAGAAATCTGGCTACGGACATAGGAAATGGAAGGGAAGTGCGGTTAAAGGAAGTAGTTAAGGAAAAGAAGGTTAAAGGAAACCGGCAGGACAAAACGACGATATGAAGGCTCGGCGGGGTAGAACCCACTAAAAGGCTGACAAGTGGAAAAACTAACAGATCAACCGAATGAAGCAAGTCGAATGGAAAATAGACTAACAAATTTTCATCGGACAAGTCCAATAAAAATTGGCGTGGTAATTGTGAGAGGATTTTTCTCCGGCCCAGCCAATGGGGGCGACTCACTAGAAGACAAAATATGAGAGAATGAGATGAGACAAGAAGAGACTAAGGCATGGAAGTGTCAGGAGGCATGTGAAAATAATATCAGGAGAGGAAAATGGGAGAAGTGACATAAAGCAAGGAAAAACAATGTGTCATGAGAGGAAAAGTAGGGAAGTGATTTAAAGCAAGTGGGGGGGTAGGAGATAAAAGGTAAGAAGACCCTACGGATTGGGGACCCCTTTTCTGGACTCTCTCTTTGGGAGGACTTCGACTTCTTCGGACTTTGGGACTTCTTCATCTAGAGAGCTCCAGAGATAATTTCTTCTCCAGAAAATAGCTCTGCAGCTTCCATTGTACAGTGAGAAATAAGAGTCTATGAGAGATTGTAAACAAGTTTATTATAGTGGAATCTCCCATCCCAAACCCCCGTGGATGTAGGCTTAGTGTTGAACCATGTAAAATCTGTGTTTATCTCTTTATTTTCTCTGCATTTAAATGCCGTTTATCGCCATGGATGTATGAACCGACGCCGTACAACTTCATTGGACCACTGCGGGGGGCTCCATACAGCACCAATCGAGGCCCAACTCTGAAAACCTAAGTTTTTTGGACCGGGCCCAAGGGCATGTGAAAAACGACTTAACCATTCTTAATGGTTTGTTACATGATCAATTGCAAGATTATCCAAGTGTCAATTTTGTTGTGTATATATAATAATCTGACTAATTGGGCTGTCTCCTGTAATTACTCCCCGTTGTAGCCCTTTTACTCAGGAAGAAAACTCCAACCCTCGGGTCCTTTGATATAAATACAAACATCTACTGAGTGTACATGGGACGTTAGTTGTAATTAGTCGTTAAATTTTTATAAGATCTTTAACAATTGATATTAAAGACAAATTAACTAATGATTAGACATTTTATAACAATTGATGATATTAGATATAAGTTTACTGGTGTTTTCTTTGTATTGTTAGAATTGTAATATAATATAAGATTTGAGAGGATTTGTAGGGTTTTTTGTTTTATTTATTTTTATATTTATTTTCTTAACAATGGAGATGGTTGCCGCCATGAATCATGATGCTGGGCTCTCTAGTACTAGTAGTACCTACTACCATGTGGAGGCCGTATGCTATGACTGCCTCTTCTATCTTTATTTATTTATTTATTTATTTTTATAGAGGAAATATTCATTCCATGAATGAAGTAAGTTACAGCTGTGACTTAAGATACAAGCTAAACTAACATCTGTTGTAAACTTTCCAGCACACAAATTTCTGTCCGACGGATATTGTTTTAACTTCTAAAAACTCTTAAAAGAGAGTATCATTTTCAGTATAAAACAGAGATAAACCATCCCCATCTCCAAAGGAAGATAGGGTATCCAACCTCCATCCTCCAAAAGAGGAGAATGAAACACCACCCCAATCCTCCTAAATGGAGGAGGAAGAACAAACACTGCCCTCCTCCAAAAGAGGAGGGGGTTCTCCTGCTATAGATATAAAGTCCAATATCTTTTTTTTAAAAAACTTTCTCACACAAATAAAGAACAAAATACAGACACTAAAAACACACTACAGAAAAATGAAAAACACTAGAAAAACAGGCTATAGTGGCGTGTGAAGGATACGTGCCACTCTGGGAGGAGGTCAGTTGCTTGATCTTAAAGGTGCCAAAGTCGCTGGACCAAGAGCTGCCCCTCGTGGCATTAACAGAAGAAATATCATGGTGGCGCATGGGCGTCATGCGCTCCCTTTAACCCAATCGTGGGTGTAACGCGTCACTCAGTTTGGCGCCCAATTTGATCGTCTGCAAGATTGGTAGGTGAGAATTCTCCCGGTGGGGCGTGTGTATTAGTATGGCCACTGGAAAAGCTCAGATCAGCATTTTTCATTTATTTGACCTGAAAAGAATAAATAAAAACCAAGAAAAAAACACAGAGATGGAAGAAATACACAGGACAAGAAGGAGGAAGGGAGGAGGAGCTGAAGCTCCCCCCAGCTAGAATCGGTTTTAGGGTGGGTTTTAGAGAGAAGTTAGAACTTCTCTCTCTAACTTTGCTTTACTTCCACTATTAATGCATAACTGCCTTTTCTATCTAATACATATATTCGACAGACTTTGAAGTTTCTTGTATGTATTATTCTTTCCTGGCTAATGCAAGAAAGTGAAAACTTATGAAGTCCCGGCCCATTGGAAATAACAAGATCTCTTCTAATTGTTCACAGGTCTTCTTAATTTTACTGATGCATGCCCCCAGCCCTTTCCTGCCGTAAACTCTATGAAAAGATGTTTCATTAATATCAGAGTTCGATAACTTGTTTTCATTAGATGAGCTATTATTGGTATATATATTAGATCTAGATGTTCAATGTATATAGTTAGTTCAAATTATATGAGTAATGATCAAACTTTATCTTATCTTAAATGAAATAGGTGCTCATGTCAAATAAAAACTTTTTAATATTTTTAATGAAGTAATACTGTCATATTGATTGATTGTAATTAAAATAGGTTAAATAGTTGTATGAATATTATAATTTATTTTTGTAGATGCAAAAGTTTGATTAGGACTAAGTGACTAAGTTGATAAGTTTGGATAGGTCTAGGTGACTAAGATGATAGACTTCATCTTATTTTTGGTTTTGTAATTAGATGAATGTAAAACATGCCTTTGACTTTACTAGCTCTATAGCTATTTTGATTCTATCTAGAAGTTGTTAGGAAGTGTTTTAGATAAGTCAAGAGTGTAAAAATAGAGTTCCAAGAGTTTTGGTATTATCCAGGGAAGATTTTGAATGAGAAACTGCTACTGCTGAGAAGATAAAGTACTAGGTGTCAACATTCCATCAGTAGAGTCCATCGCGATAGAGACATTCCGTTAGCAGAATCCTACTACAATTCAAATTGCTTTCAGATTGTTTATTTAAGGGGATCCTACTGGTTAGGATTTGTAGAGATTCAGTTCTAGATATTTTTTTAGATCAATTTTCAATGCGTATTTTGGTGAGAAAATTATTTGGAGAATTTTCATATTGTTTCTCTCAAAGAGTGTGATCATTGACCCATCATTGACCCAAGTTTGAGATAACGTGATCATGATTTAGCTACTAGAGTTCCAGAAGAAAAGTCAATATTTCAAGATCGTCAGAGATTTTGGCTGCTATTGTGGAAGAAACGAACGAGTCGTTTGTCGTGTCAAGTAAGAGAGTCAATTAACTAATGTTTTGTAATTGAGACGTACTTATACTTAATTTTTAAATAATAAAATTGACTTTTCTCGGTTTGGCTGCCCTGTATAGTTTTACATTTAAAGAGTTTTTTAAAGGATTTTTTTTCATTATCAATCTTTGTGTTATGCAATTTATTTACTTTATGTTATTGCTTTATTATTAAATAGTTGTATGGTTGATGACTAACTAATTTTTTGAGTGAATTGGTAGAACGTTGCATTACAATACAGGAACATTTAGGAAATTTCAATTTTGAAGACATAAGTAAATTTCAGAAAATGAAATAGATACAATTTTTTTTACAACTTTGCTTTAAATGGAGGACATTTTAATAAAGTAATGATACTCGTATAACTATTTTACAATAATATCGATCTTGCATTTAAAATAACTTTATAAAAATGATTGTAGTTCTCATTATTTAAATAAACCATGATAACTATATGATCTTGATCGAAATTGCACTTTTTTAGGGGGGATTACAGCCTAATCATGAGATCATGATCGAGTAGGGATTTTACTAATAATCAGTTAACAGAAACAGAAAACGATTAGTCTATATAATTATTCAATTAAGTTAATGTGAACTGTGATCAAGCTGATGATCCCCTCCCCAAAAGGGAAAGAAAAAAAAGAGATCTATATATATCTCGGTATTTAGGAGGAGGAATATATAATTAGGAAAACATGCATGTTGAAGCTAGCTGAAAATTAACAAAGAGTTGAGGGGCCAACGAAACGTTGTAGATCGAAGAAACTTAATTAATTTGGGTTAATTCCTGCATGCATGCCCACACGCACGTACGTACAGCTAAACAAGTAAGAGGAATGGCTACCCTCTGATCATTACGAACGTAAGCCAACTTTCCTAGTTTTTGTTGAGAGAGCCTTTAATTATTTCATATATATATATGAAGCTATATATATATATATATATATATATATATCAGTTTTGGTGAAAGCATTGGCCGGAGTATTGGCATGGAAGCATTTGCACGTATCTGCAGGGTTTCCAATTTAAGCCCATGCAGTTGATCTTTCCTGTTTCATTTGGAATTATAATTAATACCAAATGGTTAATATTTTTAGGGTACGTGCTATATATCTATCTCCATGAGATCATGATCTTTTGCTAATTTCTCATGAATATTAACTGTCACGATATTCCAATATCCCTATATATATATGCATGTAGAAAATTAAGCCTCATTTCTTTGAGATTTCAAGTTCTCAGGCGAAGGAAGTACCAGCTTCTTAACTAATTTCCTGTCTTCCTGATCCTCCACTATTCACAGTGACTCTTGATAACAATCAATAGCAGTACGTACCTGCAGATGAACGAAACGCACGGTTCACCAACAATCTTATTAATTACCTAAACACTTTATCTTTAGGTGTGCCCTCCCCCTACTATATATGTATAAATGCACACACTAGTACGCGGACCACCACCCCACACTTTGTCGCCTAGCTAGCAGTTTTCGATCGGCGGCCCTCCCTCCCTCTGAACAATATATATATATATTTATATATATATATGTATATATGTGTATTCATTATTACAAAAATTTTTTATTCAGTCTTTAATTAAAAAAAATGAAAAGAAAAGAGAATATATAGCCTTCATGAGCTTCCCAATTAATCCTGATAAACAGGTTTACCGAAACTGTACATGATAATAATGTTAGATATATCCGTGGAGTAACGTATTATGCAATTCTTTTAAAAAAAGTAGAGTTTATAATTAAAAAATTAATTATCTTTTTATGTAAGTTTCGTATAATTTATTCATTTTTTTTCAAGGGCAGCAAATACAGTAAATATTAAATTGTAAAATTCATTTTATTATAATATAGATCAGATAGATACTAAGATATGCTGATTTGTAATTCTTTTAATTAAACATAAAAAATAATATAAATCGATATATATATATATATATAATTCCCTTGATATTTCCGAAATGTCCAAAAAAGGAAAGGGGGTTAGAAACGGTCACGAAACTTGAGGAGGATGAGGGAGCTGATCAACAGAATGAGAACTGAAACTTTGTTATTGAACACTAGTTGTTCTTTCCCATGAAGATTTTTCGTAATTTTCTAGCAGAGAACCGTACAATTAAAGAACAAAACATCAAGATCGTCATCAAATTAATGAGATCGAAACCTAAATTTTAGAAGCACTGATCGAGGCCCAAAGAAAATTTAATCTTAGCTAGCTAGCTAGCGAGCGCGTAGAACTAAATGATGAAAAATAATAATAATTGGCAAGCAGCGCCCCAAGAAAAAGTTCTTCACGGCTTTAATCGAACCCACTCGTAACGTCCTTCCAAGGGCGCATCATTGAAGACGTCGTAATTGTACCTGCAACAAATTTTCCATCCACCTCTCAATTCAATATGCACAAGTACTAGTGCTAGTACTAGCTACTACTAGTAGTAGTAGTGTTTGGTTACTGAGAAACTGCCGCAACAGAAGAAAAAAGAAGAAAAGGAAAGAAGACTTTCGAGGCCCGTAGTTCTTTTCTCTATTACGACAATTGCTCGTTGAAAGAAAGGAATGGGAAAAAAAGGGACGAAAGACAAGACTAGAAGCAATTCTCCGAGAACTTACTTGTCCACGAAACGTTTTTGCAGGTCTTTCTCGGCGTCCGCAAAGAATTCTTCGATCTCGGACTCCGTTGGCATCTTCCTCTTCTCCACCGTTGATCTGGGGCGAGAGTTCGCCTCGGTTGGCCTCGCCGTTGATTCCAGGTTGGCCGACTCTGCTCGAGGCTCGCTCGATGGCGTCGTCTCTCTCCTGCCAGAGGATTGCATTGCAAATTTGAAATGACGCACATAATATACATAAATACATTTATAGTGGATGTACGTGGGAGATACACAATTTGAAACGGACAAAAATTAGATCGAAGAAGATCATTGCAGGATCACACTTGTTTTGAATTTTGAATTCGTGAGCTAAATGATTTCAGAATTTTTAACATTTAGAAGTCACTATTTGATCAAAACCTTTCTCGGCAGCAACTATACGTGGATGTTTCAACTTCAGAACTCCCATCCTGCAAACATTAAATTCGAGAATTAAGACACAAATTAATACGAAATTGAAATTAAAGACCGGCAACCACGAAACAAAAGATTCTTAAGGGAGCCGAGTTTATCACAGAATTTAATTGACGACCTGCAGATCTACGAATTCGATTCTCTCTTCCTCCGGTAGCATCGAACTCGAACCGTTACTGGAGCAACATGATGTCGCGACGTGATCCGAGCTAGGGCTGGAGCACCGGCCTTCCTCCGTAGACTCCGGGGAGATCACGAGGCGTCTCCGGTTCCTTACCTGCACAAATGATGAAGGTGACGACTGGTAAAAGTTCAATTCCTGGGCGTCCAGCTTCCTCCTCTTGGTGGTGGTGGTGGCTGAGCTGGCGGCAGCCACCATGGCTGGAGCTGCTCGAGCTCTGGCCCTCACGCCCACCTGAGCGACCGCCATTACCGCAATATCTGCTATTCCAGGCCTACACTTCCTCATATCTCTCTCTGCGTGGAATTCCTCTAAATTACTGTGTTTCTCGCTTGTTAGTCAGAGAGAGAGAGAGAGAGAGTATTTGTGTTTGATGGTGACGGTAGTGATGAGGTGCCGTTGGTGGTCCAGTCTCCGTTAACAATGACGGGGAATCTCTAAACGGGGAATGTGACGGCGCCGTTATGCGTATCGGGGAGCGTGGATGTTTGGGCCGAACGGTACGCCATTCGCATGGTGCCACGTGGATACTTGAGGTTGAAGAAATTTAAATTGCCAACCGTACTGGAGGGAGGGAAGGAATCAGGTGCGGTTAGAAACGTACTTTTAGATTGGATTTTGATTTTTTTTCGGTTTTATGAGCATTTTTCTCCAATTATAATGATGATTGAAAAGATAAATCAGTTCATCGTTTACTAATTTTTCTCCATCAAGGTAAGCCATTCTGCATTTTGGTGAAATAATTGTAGAATGACTCATTTTTCTCTATATTGGAGCCTAAAATATATTGCTGTTTAGTTTTCAAAATAATTGCAAGTTCTTACATATATATCCTCAACTACAGTCTTTTATAAAAGTAAAATGACTTGTGCAATATAGTGTACCTACATTTTCTTTGAAAATAAAGGAAAAAATTCGAGATCCATGCACGTGAAAGAACTATTTTTTTTACGTTGGATTCTAACTTTTTCAAATGAAATAGTGTAAAGGATTTGTACACGCTAAAACTATATTTAGAATTAATTCTTATTTATAAAATATATGAACATATTATATATGCATGGGCATAACTCGTATTCCAAGTTGGGAAAAATAAGCTAATTTACATTGTTTAATTTAAAGAATCCTAATTATTATTTAATTACAAATTATTAGCGCATAATTAAACAAATCATGTGAAAGGGCATAAACAAGCTTTGGGTCATGTCCTGGCTCACTAGCTAGTTCTATACAACATACTTCAATATAACTGATTAAATAATTAAGGAGTGTATGTATTATATAATGTACTTTAATTAGGGAATATTCATCATGTAGAACTCAGTGTTGGGAAAATAAATTAATTTAAAAAGTATAGGCCTATAATTTGGTGGATCAGGTGCATGCATGGGACTCCATCGAAATGTAAAATTCTAAGAGATGATCATGATCATCACGATCAGCATCGATCGATCTACAGCGCATGCATGAGTACTAGTACTGGAAATTAAATATATATTAACTTAATTGTGAAGTTAATCGGTAAAGTTTAGTTTGAACTTTCCATGCATTTGATCGAGTAAGTACCGTGCCGGGTGCCGGCCTCCGTGCACAACAATATCCAGCACCAAAATCAAAATGCATATATGCATTAATAATGCATGCATGAGCACTTATGGATGGGGAGACATGCCACGCATGGTCATTTAATTTAGGGCCATAAAGGCGCATAATCGTTAGGTGCAGAAAATTACATATATGCTGCATGCACGTACATATATAGATATGTATATATATACATACTTAATGCACGCATGGTATACGTTTGATGATCAGCTTGGGCGACATCGCACATGGGGCGCATTTTTATTTGGACGGTCCAAATGGCTGCATGCATGGACAAATTTGGACCACAGCCAAACAAATTTGCACTTAAGTACCGTAGGTCTTGTCAAAGTGCTCAATACCGTCCAAAAAACTTACCATCCAAATTATACGTTAGATAGAGGACATTGGTAGCTAGTTAGATAAGTCCATTAATTTTCCCATAGAGTTGTGGATTATATTTTTTGATATATATCTATCATGCTTATCTATATATATAGCCTTTATATAACATATATGACACCAGTTTGCATGGTGGGTCACATGCTTATTGTTACCTATACCTCTCTCTGATTTGCATCCATCAATTATAGTATCATTATTGGGGTAAATCTGGATGCGGATCCGAGTATTAAGCCATATCCACATCCACATCCGGCTTTATAATACAGGATACCCTTTGGATTAACTCGGTTAATTATAACCCTGGCAAGTACCATGTTATAAAGATTCTGGTGATCAGTTATCTTGATTGTAATCCAATATTTGAATTTATCAAAAAATTATTTTATAGAAGAGGTTTATAGACACAAAACGACATCATTTCATCTAGAATACAATTTTTTTTTTAAATGTAAAATCCGATTATGGGTACTTGGTACCTGCATCTGCATAGGGATAGGTACGAAATCCAGATACCCGCCTGGATGAACCCGATTCTCTAAATTCCAGACTAGATTGAGAAAAAAATCAGCCTGGATGCACACCTTTATTATCATTGACAATAGAGAAATAAAGTTCTCTTAGAATCTCATCTTTATCTTAGTTATTTCTTTTGATCTTTTGTAATTTAAAATCAAAGTAATTTAAAATGTGCCACATCACCAAAGTGATTAGAGATAACAAAGTATAATATATAGTACGAAGAGTAACATTAATTGCTATATATCATAATGTACTTGCCAGTATATATATATATATATAAATATATATATAATAGGATTTTCACAATCATGCCCGCTCTTAATTAGATGATCTAAAGATCTAGTTATGATATATATATATATATATATATCGTGACACTCAAAAACAAAGCTATCCCTTCGATCTGTTTTATTAATTTCTTGCTGATCCGAGGAGCAAAATGAAGGGATTGATCTTGTTTTTTAACTAAACTGATATATATCATGATGTAAATTATAACAATTAAGCAAGAGTAGATCATGTCCTTAATTCTATATATTCTCGTAATTGACTTGATCGAACTCTTAGAGGAATTAAGGAACCAAGGAAATGTGTTTACTTAGAATAATATATACTTGGTGAAGTACTACTAATTCAAGTTTGATCACTTTTCCCAACAATCTAATTATTACACCTGCATTTCATCCCATTCTAGGTAAATCAGATGCCTCTGAGGCGTCAGCTAGCTCGTCTTGATATATAAATATATATAAATAAATATATATATATATATATATATATATATATATATATTATATCCACTGATCGGCCGGTGAAGTACTTGCCCAGCAATTACAAAGTGATACATAAAATAGCAGTAATATTCACAGCCAGAAAGTAAAAGTACTTCTTGCATGTTCGAATTGTTTTCCATTGGGGATTTCAATGGTTAGATCGATGGATATACGGGACAAATTTAGATTTTTTAGAATGAAAAATGATACTTGGCTCCCTCAAATTTACTGCTCAAAGTTACTGCTCGGATATTTTAATTTTTTTCTTTAATGATTAAAGAATTGACTTTAATGAAGCAATTGTGTATTTTTTTTTCTTAATACTTAAGGAAATTAAAAAAATATGTAAAAGAAAATGAAAAAAAATCAAATGCACTAGGGGCACGCCCAACAGTACATGCTGGGCAACCTTTAGCATTTACCAGCTTTTAGGATTTTTGTCTAAACTTTAGAATTTAGAGTGAGAGATGGATACATAAAGTAGATCCACAATGTTTATAACTAGTAAATTTCCTATAGATCAGCATTATTAGACAATAAAACTCACTTATCTGTTTATCTCTCTACTTCTTTAATCCTAATCCAATTCCAAATCCAATCCAATCCAATCTCTTATATCTACGTTGATGTTAGTGCCCAATCTTAATGTCTCTTCTTTTTTGGTGCATTCACGACAAAATTGCCCTTTCATATAATCTGATGAAGATCCGCTAATTCAAAGCACCATCATGGAAAGAAAGAAGTAAAGAACCTACAGTACAATTATGGAAAGAAAACACTTTCAGAATTATGCTAAAAGAAAGCATTCACACGCAGAGTGAGTGAGACTTTCCAACTATAATCTTGAACACTTTAAGTAGTTCTTAAGTGATTCTGATCAATTATTTACTAAAGCATATATATATATACATGATTAGTGATCCGTGAAACCTGATTCAAATTAAAGGTGTCGAAGACCAAGTAATTATTGGCTGATTAATTTAATTAAGTTTATTTTTTGCAATTTTAATAAACTAATTCACTACAAGAAAAGTGAACATTTGTGATTGATTATATATCTGTGACGAGAATAACTATTTACGATAAAAATAGATTCATTTTAACAAGAAATATTTATTTTTGCAGGAAACAGCTGATACCAAATAAACAGTTTTTGTATTTTATATGTTAATTAATCTATTCTGGGAAAATGAAAGTAGCTGCGAACATTATCATGACCCTGATGATCAGATGGATCAAAGTTAAGATGGCAGACATATAAAGCAAGATTCCTTGAGGTAAAATAATAAAAAGGTAATGGACATAGGCACATGGATTTTAGGTGAGGATGGGGCACAGAAAACCAGTAGATCGAGAACTTTGCCTTGCATGGAAATTAAGGTGGCAGACCGTCATTCACGTAGAAAGGACCTCAGCCCCCAGCCTAGGGCAAATTTATAAAGATGGATAGATCATGATTCAAATTTCAACCAGCTACCACTAAAAGTGCTTTCGAGCTAGGGAAAAAAAGAAAAGAAAAAGTCTAAAAGTGCTTTTGGTTTGCTTTAGCTGAACCAGCTAGCACTTATATATATATATATATATATATATATATATATATATACACATACCTACGTACAAAAGTAGATTGAAATTGAATGATTAAGGAGAGCGGCCTCACCCACCCATTTTGATCTCCGATTATCAAAATGATATTTCTAATTATTAATTATTAGTAATCACGTTATACGAAAGCCTTATCATTATTTGAACATATATATGATCTGCAAATATTGCTCTGCTGATCATCATATGCATATATAATGCTTGTTTATTCGTTTTAGATCATCATTAATTTTCTTTTTGAATTATAAATGTCGACTGAGTTTTGAATGTTATGTTTTTTCTCATTACTCATGATTAATGAAGTCGAGCAAAGTTATTGGAGGTGCGTGGCAGTGAATAAATTAATATATTTTGAAGTAGGCCCATTTATGAATTTTTCTCTTCTTAAAGTACTGATTGTAGAGCACATCATCTATATCATTTAAATTAATGATATTAATGTTTGATTTATATAATTTAAATTTTAAAAATTTATTTTTTAAATCAAATTATATTATGTAATTAGCACTTTATAAAATTAGAAACGTGTACTTTACTCATCAAATTTAAAAATATAATTTTCTATTTTCTATTTCACGAAAATCTCAATGGGGCTTTATAAACCAGATCATTTTAATATCTCACAAGAAATTAAAAAAAAAAAAAATGAACACGAAACTTACAAATCTCTAGAAAATTCATTGGGTGTTCTTTTTAAGCAAATTCATTAGTCGACGTTGTAATGAGTTGGCTGCAATGGTCCTAGCTAGCTAGCTGCATGCCCCGCGTGGCGGTGGTACGTACTACGTACTGATTTCAAGTTCAACCAAGTCGTCGGAGTTCAATCAATTAATTGCATGAGAACATGTTTCACTGCATGCGCAATGCACATGCAAAGCTAAAACCTGGCCGGCGGCAAGTCACTGATATATTAATCGGTTTGTGCCGTTTGCAGCTTGTTCGATTAGTACGTAAAATATGTATTAACTTAAAGCTGTTAATCTCCCGTTTACTTGTCTGATTAGTATTAAAAACGTCGGTCATTTCTTAAAGGAAAAATTTAGTTATAAGTCGCACTAATACATGCATCTATTCAATATGATTGGTTAGAAAGTAGATTTTATTAAAAATAATATTAATTTAAATTTAAAATATAAAGACAATAATATTAATACATAAATTAATATGTAAACTTATTTATATATATAGTAAAACTCTTTTAAAAAAACTGATTCTAAACTTTGGGAATCGTACGTACGTGATCAATATAATTAATTGAAGCAATATCTCTCAATTAATTACGGCGTTAGTTCGAAGGTTGATTGATGATTCGCAAGTAATTATTGAACGTCGTTGTGGACGAATTAAAAAAAAAAATACGAATTTACATAATTTAAAATTTATTTTATAATAAAAATAATTTTATAATTTAACATCAAGTCAATCAATTTAAAATTTTATCTTTATAAAAAATCTTATGACTAATATATTTTCAATATATAAGAAAAATGGATATTTTTAACTATTTTTTTATGACAAAAATGATTATTTGTGATGAAAACAGATTCATTTTAATTAAAAATAATCATTTTACTAAAAATAACTGATCGTAAAATATCATTTTTCTTATAATGTAAAATATTTATATATGCACATGCAACATGTTCACTTTATAAACCAAAGCAAGAACTTTAATTAGGTTTTGCTATATCTTTTAAAGGCACAACATGAGTTCATCATGAGTAGAGATCATGAGTACATAATTACAAGAGCATGAAAGAAAATTCAAATCGATGGAAAAGAGAGAGATCATAATTTAAAGTGAAAAAGCAAAATGTGGAAATCTCATGAAGGCCGTACGTATAGGCCGAGTTATTAGGTGGAAGTTGATAATTTGATCAGAAATGAGGCCAGGGATGTCTTTCATGTTCTCCTAGTGCTCACATGCATGGTTTCCTTTCATTTTCAAAAAGCACTCCTATTTCTTTCCAAAATCAGGCCTTGGACAGTACAACTTTTGGACCCCTCCTCATAGCTTTTGAAAGTGAGACACTTTTGTGAATTACGTCGTTTAGCTAGCTCGCTCTACAAACAATATTAGGCTTGGATTCACATGTGGTTTTAATTTTCGATCGAATGCTCATCACAATCTCAACTTCATCAACCTAGTCATGATCTTTTGCCCCCCCCATAAGATCAGTGTGCCACGTTTTTCTCATTATGAAGTGCATGGGTTTGACCGGTGGCCTTTCAATTGTTGAATAGTTTTAGATTATCCAAACTTCAGAGCAAATCATCGATCGAGTCTAAAAAAGGGGATATTGAATATCGATGATCCGTAGATAAAGAATGATTAAACAAAAAGGGAATATGCTGTTATATAAATCGAGATAACTGATCCCCATGAGCATCCTCCCATCATATAATAGATCAGATTTGTCTTCTATATTAGGGTGCATGTATTCTATGTGATGCTAATTAATGATGTTGCATTTCATCATGCATATAACATTTAAGAGAAATTAAGGTTAGAAGAAGTTGATCACGAGAAAACGATCCCAAGATGTTTACCCAGAAGAGACAAATAAATGAAAATTAAAGAAAATGGGAGCTTGGAAAGAACACTTTACAGTTTACACTTCTCTAAATTTAAAATCTTATCCAAACCTGCATGCAGTATCGGGAAAGCTGTGCCAAAAGATAATCATAAGTGCTATTCAATCACAGCCTTTATATAAAGGCTGTGTTTGAATATATCGTACGTCTTCCTGTAGAGAAGAGATCTATAAAACCTCAAGTAGTAGTAGCTGGCATATAATATATATATATATATATTTATTTGAGGTTGATAACATCATCGTGGGATAATGACACAGCCAGATCAAGGATTACATTATTAGTACTACGTCAAAAACGAGTATTTATGATGAAAATAAAATTATTTTTATAAAAAATAACTAATCATAAATAAATAATTTTCGTATAATATAAAGCGGTGCATATCCAAAGATACAAGAAGGTAAAAGAAAAACCCAGCTCAGCTCATAAATATGAAAGAGATTGCATCAAAGTATCTATATATTAACCCCAACGCCCACCAGATCTGCCTTTTTTAAAGTACCCAGCAGCTTTTTTAGGCTGCACCGAAGTCATCCAACTGCATGCTCTCTCTAATCTAGATTGAAGGAACGTGTCATGTCCGGCACCTTCTTCATGTCTGGTCACTTGTAGTGTGTATTTATTTATAAAAACAAATAAAGGAGATTACGTAAGAATACAGGCTGAAAAATGGATCACTCGATTCTTTATTATATACGATTCATTTCCGATTCTTCCCTCTCGACTTGCTACAGTACTCCATCTAATCCTCAAGACACGAACCGCAAATAAACGTCATCTTGGGTGCTTGTGAATCTCACATTGAACCGTCATATATTGCCCTGTACGTCCTCTCTCGATCTCATCTCATCACTTATCTTTTGTTTGGAATCTCTATTAACTACTTAATTTGACAATTCATTCTTTATTAGAATTTTGTTATTCATCATCTTTATATATTATATTTTTTTATTTTTTTTAATTTAATTAAATTTTTTTATTCATCATTTATATACCACATATTTAATAAAAAAAATTAAAATTAAAAAATTATATATATAGTGTATAGTGTATATAAAAATATGAATAGAATTTCATTTAATTATATTGAAATTTTCGTAAGGTTCTTCCACCTTTTGTACGTTAGATCAATAAAATATATTATCTTGCAGGGAAAAAAATGATAAAAAAAAACTAATAAAATGATGAGAACAAATCAACCGAAGCTGGTACGAACCAAGGGAGTTGATACAAGTACGGACGCAGACTCGCAGTGCCCAAGTAGTGACGAGTTGATCCACTGTATGCGAATGACTGGAGGCCCCTTCTGTTATGCGGCGCCACCGTATTGCGACAAATAGAAGGTCTAGAGGTAGCAGCACTTGGGAGGGCCTGCAGTCACGCAGTGCCAGGCCAGGCATTGGATAGCGATCACATTGCTATCATTGGGTATTCAAAGTAATTAATATCTTTAAAAACATGATCTTGATCGATTTTGTGTGTGCACGTGAATTCTCAATCCAATTTAATTTATTTTAATTTATTATTATAATTTTTTTAAATTTTAATATAAAATATAATAAATAATTTAATTTTTTTTAATTTTAAAATANAAAAAAAAAAAAAAAAAAAAAAGAAAAAGAGGTTGCAAATCTAGTGGTCAATTTTGTTGGTGGGAAAATTAAAAGAAAAACATTCAGCTTTATCGGATCCATCCTCACGGTGGGTGTAGCAAGTAGCAAGACTCATATTTAAATTAAAAAATTTTTACAATTTTTTACTATTTACTTATATTTTATATTTCATAATTTTTTTTTTAATTTTTTCTTTTATCAAAATTTTTTTTATGAATAGTGATCATATAAAAATTTTGAAATAGTTTAAAAAGAATAAACTCAAAAAAAATTAAAAAAAATTAAAAATTACAAAAAAATATAGAGTGTGGAGTGTAGTGGAGATTGTATAGCAAAATCCTTCATATATTATATTCTTAAATATTTTTAAAAAATTTAATATATCATTACAAAACATTTTCTTAATTATTAAATAAAATAATTATATCGGAATCCATCATCGAGACAATTAGCATTTCCCATATAGAAGAATTATGCTATAAATATGGAGAAGAGTGTAGACTAGGCCTCGTTTGGATTCAGAGAGTATTTCATTTCATTATTACAACTTCTTAAATTTTCATACAAAATATAATAAATAATTTAACTTTTTCAAATTCTAATTCAATTTTTTAAAATCTTAAAACAATAATAATATTAAAAAATAATATTTTAACAATATTTTATTCAACTTTCATCTAGAACCATCTCATCTTATCTCACTATCCACGTCAACCCTAAAAACCCGGCTTGTAGGCAGTAAAATTCTGGATAAAAAAAAACACTAAAAATATTGTCAAATAAATGGCAAAAATAAGGAGTGAATTGTGATCAAATTAAGTAGTTAATAGAGATTCCAAACAAAAGATAGATATAGAAAGTGATGAGATCAGAACGAGAGACGACGTGCAGGGCAACATATGACGGTTCAATGTGAGATTCACAAGCACCCAAGATGACGTTTATTTGTGGTTCATGTCTTGAGGATTAGATGATGGAGTACTGTAGAAAGTCGAGAGGGAGGAATCAGACGGGTGCTGTCATGTCGAGAACGGAGGATGGCGGAAGCCAAAAGATTTTTGCTGACAGTCGACAGATACATGCAGAACTCCTCTTGAATGATAAAAGTAAAAACGTAAAAATTAAATGTGGGACAAGGTAGTGGCCTGATACGAAAGAAAGAGAAATGATAAATACAATCGTGAGTATGCAAGTAGCGTGCAGTTATTTTAATAAAAAGTGAATAAAGATGAGACTCACTTGAAAAAAAGTTAAGTTTTTAATAGCGGACCCCACTCATTTTCAAAGCGACTGTATGGCGTTTGCGCATTCTACGACTGTATATAGAATTACTCCGAAAGAAAAAGACCACTAGAGTCCAGTGGGACAAGTTCCAGTAATCCGAATTACAAGAGCTTCTGATCTCTAGGTTAAGAATTCATGAGCTTTTATGTTCAATCTGTACTCATATGAACATTTTTTAATATCTGAAGAAAAACAGTAAAACACTGTTAAGAATATGATATAAATAATAAAATCTATATCTTTACATTAGTAAACTTTTAGAACAAGTTATGATTTTACGTGATATCATAACAAAGGTTTTAAGTTCAAATCCTAATTTTATATTTCATTCAGTTTAATTAAATATTCTACTCTTCTCATTAGCTTAAGCTTTTAGAACAAGTATCGTTGATTTTACAAACACAAATTAATTAGGGTATTATCTATATGGAAAGAAAGGGCGCTACATGTAAAAAATTGAAGAAATCATGTCATGGTATAATGTATGTACATTTCAAATTAATTGATGTACGAATCTCCAATAAATCATTTCCAATTATTAAATTACCGTCTAATATATATATTTGATTTTCGTTGTCACTTTATATATAATTTATGAATGAAAGCAAGTACATACGCTAGCTGATGACAACGGGCAATGTCGACATGATAGACAAGATAACGTGCCCCTCATGGCCGATCGCTGTCATGAATTAAGCAGAAGCATGAGGAAGCAGCAGTGTGGGGGGCCGGGTGGGGGCTCTACTCTTGCACACAATACAGAAATTCCTCTCAGAGGGGTTCCCGGTGGGCACTACATACATACATGATGTATGCCCCAAAACTATCTCCCGCCTCCGATGCCTGCTGGCTACCTAGCATTGGATTCCGAACTTTGGTCGTCGGGATAAAAATGGCATGGAAAACGACTCATGGTGATCTTTCTTTTTCTTTAGCGCTTGGGCTGTACTGCATGCATATTTTCTTGCGGGCTGGCTGGAGGAGAGAAGAAAAAATGGTGTTTTTTTCTAATCTAACCACATGTTTTGTCACTTAATTTGCCCGCAGCAATTGCCTTTTGTTTGAACGTATTTGATGCTCGGAATTACTTATGCCGTCCGCAGCCCACCTTCTTTTTCTGGTGCGTTTTTCGTTGTAGTCTGCAAACAGCAATCCTGGTTTGTGCCCTACCGATTCATCCAAACAGTTCGATCTACATGATGGATTTGTCGCAGTTGTACATTGTTAATTTGTGTATATGCATCATAGAATTCTTAATTAGATTTTACGATTTTAGTAATATTTAATTGTGGGTGATAAATTTTACTTCATTTTATTAAACTGAAAGTAACGTTTTTATCTCCAAAGCTCAAATAGTTGATTAGATCATACCAAAAAAAAAAAAAAAAAATTCCATCCATGGGAAATGGAATTATTATATGTTAATAGTTGGTATCCCATAATTCATGTTGTATCCAGATAGGTGGAGAAGTTATTAATTAAACATCCCATGAGAAAACTCTTTAAATAAGAATTTTACGTACGTTAAAATAATAAGAGTGAAAAAATAAACGTATAAAAAGCTCTCATCTCTCTACAATTTCCTTATAGCAACCATCTTGATCAGCTCTTGATCTTGAAACGTGAAATTATTTAGGAGACTCTAGTAGTCTCCTAAACGACGTTAGTAGTCTCCTAAACGACGTAGATGTGCAATCACAACAAAATGACGTGGGCTGTAAGACGAGCAAAAATCCAGACAAGAAATGCTATATACAGTTGTAGAGTGCTCAAGTGCCACACAATCGTTTTGAAAGAAAGTGAGATTTACTATTAAAAAATTAATTTTTTGGGTCCCATATTTACTATTTTTTTTCAAAAAAATTAAGCAGCACTCGCCGCTTGCGCATTTCACGATTGCAAATATCATTTCTTAATGGAAAAACCTTCCCACCGAGAGATTCTACTTCGTTCCTCTCTATCTTCTTCTTATTCTAGATCACTGCTAGTGGGGGGGCTTCTATTTTACAGAAGTGATTCAATCGGCCCTCTTTTTACATCCATCTAAGGCGCGTTTTACTCAAAGATCAGCATTCAGCTCAATGTTTTGCATCATTAATGCTAGGGTTTTGCTTCAAGTTTCTTTGCAATTTTTGCTTTCTCGTACCTTCATTAACAATTGATGTTAGATGGTAGATTGAGATTTGCTGTGAGACTCGACTTGGACTATATAACAAACCCATTTGATGGTAGATTGAGATTTGCTATGAACCCTTGGGATTTTTTCATTTTTCTTGAAATTCCCGTTCTATTTTCGAGATTTGTTGTTGATCAACCCTTGCAAACATAGTATTCACATATAGTAGAATTGAACTTTAAAAATCTTTCTCAATAAGTAGGCTAATGCGAAATGATAATAAATTGAACTTTAATGATGTTTCTGGTTGAATGATGTTTTGTAATAAATTTGTTTGGGTTCATGTTACTACAATGATACTTAAATGATGTGTTAAGTTCAAATGATAATAAGTTCAAATGATTCTTTAAGTTCAAATGATGTTTTAAGTTGAAATGATAAATTTGTTTGGGTTCACGTTATTGCTATGATACTTAAATGATGTTTTAAGTTGAAATGATTCTTTAAGTTGAAATGATGTTTTAAGTTGAAATGATAAATTTGTTTGGGTTCATGTTATTGCAATGATAATAAATTTAATTGGAATGATACTTTAATGATGTTTTAAGTTTTACCCATCGTGACTCATGATACTTTAATTAGGGTCAAATGCTACTTTGGGTTTTTTGTTAAAGCCTTCGTTAATCACTCATAAAAAACAATGCTTATAATGTGCAATTAAATGTATTATCTATAATGTTTTATGCTTTGAGCTTTAGTTAATTGGTCTGTTTTAATTGGCTTGGACTATACTCTTTTGGGTCCTGATCTGCTGTTTGGAAACTATTTGGCCTGTTTTAATTGGCTTGGACTTGCTGTTATGAAACTGTTTTTAATCTTGTATTTTAATTGGTCTTCTATTTTGAATTGAGGTTTTTTAGTTGTTGTTTTGAAGAAACACGGGAGATTGACCAACCTCCACACAATTGTGGAGTAGAATTTATTATTACTATAATACCTATAAAAACTTAACAGTCAAGAACGGTCTGTAGCCTCTCTGACCAATCAGTGGTCAAGCATTCAAAAATGCGTCAATAAATTTTGTTGTTCCATAGCCTAAGTTGAAGGAATGCATCCAAGCAGTGCAAACAAGCTAGACTAGGTATAATGGTTTTTTTAATGTTTTATTGTTGTAATTATTAAGTATTTGCAATGACAGAGCGTACTGATTGTTCCACTATTTTGTAGATTGATAAGGCAAAAATTTTGTACTAAGAGACCCAAAAAACCAACTTCAACATAAAACCTTGTTGGAATATTTTGAGGCACCAACTGAAATGGCGAGCGCACATGGAACTCATAAGAAGAAAGACAATGTGTCATGTTCAGGTATTACTCCAAACTCAATATGATTAGGGGAAGACATGGAAAATGTGCCCATGTATTGTGGGAGACCTCCAGGCAAAGAGGCTGAAAAAGAAAAAGAGAGAAACAAAGAAAAGGTAAGGAAAGGCAAGTTAATGGCTTTATGAAGCCTTAAGGCACATGAAAGATGATAGGAAGACTTGTATGATAGAGAGAAAAGAAACAATAATGAAGTTTGACAATGATAGATATGAGTTACTACTTGTTAAGAAAATAAAACTTGAGATGGAAATTAAGGCTGCGAAAGATAGATTTGAATTATTGGCTATTAAAAAGAGGAAAACTTATATGGAAATTATGAAATTGGATATTGATTCAATGAATTCTATGTAGCAAGAGTATTTCCATAATTTGCAAATGGAAATCATTGAGGAGCAAAGGAATAAGGTCATATCTTGTACATAGTTGTATGCTTGGTTTTGGGTGATTTTGTAATTGTTTTTTACTTTGTAGTGACATGTTTTGGATATTATTTTTTGTACTGTTGGTTGCTATCAATTTTGTTGGTGGTTTCGATTAAGTGGATTTCTGGTAGAGTTGCTGCTTTTGGGTGGTGGAGTTGTTGCTTACTGGTGGTGGAGTTGCTGGTGATTTTGTTGCTAGTTCCATTTTTATTGCTGGTTGTTGTTTGCTCTTTGGAAATTTATAGATCTGACTTGTATCAGTTATAGTAACATGCAATGTAATGGAATGACTATAATTTTGGTGCTGGAAATTTGTATTCTAGACAGCTTGGAGGAATTTGTATTAACTGTATGAATTTGTATCAAAATCAAATTTGTGAAATTTGTATTAAGTTGATTTGGATACATGAAATTTTTATTAAGTTAATGATACAAAGTGTTTTTTTTTTTTTTTTGGGCACAGGTTAATATTTGTTGATGAAATTGGTGTATATATAAAATTGATGATTTTGATATATGAAATTGGTAATATTTCGATACATGAAATTGGTTTTTTGAGCACAGGTTAAATGATGAAATTTGTAACGGGTGCTAATTACAAAATATATATATTAATTTTAGGGAAAAAATTTAATAATAATAAATTTACTATTATTTTGACTCAAAGATGCATAATCCAATATGAGAGTTTTCTTGAATGGTAAATTTAATCTCCAAAACATGTGATTTTACATATGCATATGGATAAACCAATGCTAATGCTCTTATTGGTGATAACTATTATGCCTGAAGACGTTATATATTAGTGGCCTTAAGTGCCAAGAACAAGATAGGGTTCGTTGATATATACGCACACATGTTTTTAATTCTTCGATCCATTGTTCCCTTTTTGAAAGTGTTGTAATGATATGGTTGTTTCATGATTGCTAAACTTTGTTTCGAAGCAAATTGCCTCCAATATTCTCTTCAACACAGCAAGAGTACTGTGGTTGGACTGAAAAGAAAGGTTTAGTCAAGGTAATGGCCCTTGGATCTCTGAATTGCGTAATAGAATTGCTTCTCTTTTTCAAGGGCAAGATTCGGTGTGTGATTACTATAGTCGCCTCAAGATTATGCAGGATGAGTTAGAAAATTATAAGGCTTTACCAAGGCTCTTTATGTAATTGTACGTACTTGTTTCGTGCAAACCTTGAATGATGATCATCGGCAAGACTATGTGATAAAAGTTTTGATGCGACTTAATGAACCTTTTGCAAGTGTATGTGCTCAAATATTAATGACCATTGTCTCTCTTTTTCAATACTTTGGCATTCAACACAAGCAACCTGTCTTTATGTCTTGTGACAGTCAAGCTGCTCTTCACATTACAGTTAATTCCATTTTTCATGACAGGACCAAAACCTGTCATGAAATTCAATCTAGTTATTTGTTCAGAGCTTTGCGTGTTTCTTCAACTAATCAATCGGTTGATATTTTGACCAAAGCCCTTGGTTCTAGACATTTTCATTTGCTCTTATCCAAGATGATCAGTGTGAATTTTGTAACATATTTAGCTATTAATGTAAAGAACTTGTTTCCCATCATATATATAAATATAGACCGTATTTACAGAATGCATTCTCATCAGTACAATTTAAAAGTTTCTTGATCCGGTACGCTTTTTTTCTTTCGTATAGCTTTTACCTTCATGTTGCGTGTGTTTTACTCTGTCCAACATAAATCTGTTGCTCTATTTCTTTGATAACGTGGGATGATAATAACGGGTGGGTTGTTTCAAAACATTCGCATTGGTGGTGGGATGCCGATTGCCCGATGCATGCAGCTTTTCCACTTCTTGCTCAAATTTCTCTTTAATTTGGTTTTAATTTTGCCACTCGAGCAACCATTGCTATATATACGGGGGCTCAAGCTTGTGCTTCATTTCTTTTGCAATTCCACTGGGCTCTCATTATTTTGGCCCAAATTCAGATGTAAGGCAAATTTCTTGAAGGCATTATAAAAAGAGAAAAATAATATTGACAATCGTAAAGTGTCAAATGCCGCGTAATTATTTTTTTTAAAAATAAGTAAATATAAGATCCATATAAAAAAATTAATTTTTTAATAGTAAAATTTACTCTTTTTTAAAATAATTACACGACACTCACACATTCCATGACTATAGGCAGGATTACTCACTTGGAAGGAAGATTGAGTCATCCATCCGTTGATTCGATACTAGTAGGGCTGAATTGAGCCAAGCCGACCCGGTCTTTAGCTTACCGAGCTCGGCTGGACTCAAAATACTCGAACTTGAGGTTTTTGTTTATTTTTTGTTCGAGCTCGACTCAGTAAGCTAAACTTCTAATTCGAGCTTGAAATAGACTCAAATTGTTTATTTATTTATTTATTTTAAATAAGATTTAATAATTAATTAATTAGATAAATAAAAAATTTAAAAAGTTAATATTGAATTTGTACAACTAACAAGTAGAATTTCTATTAAATTATAAGATTTTAAAAATTTATAAATAATTAATATCTAACTAGTTGATATTTATCCATAATAACAATATATTATATGCATACATATATTATTAATACATACACATAATATGATAGTATATATTTATTTCATATATGATTCTCATGTACAAGTATATGAAATTATTAAATCTTATTAACTAATTATTGTACAAATTATAAAATATAACTATGAAGTATATTCAATATCAAAAACTTTATGTGCATTTATTTTTGTGTACTTTTTTATACACTCCATTAATATGATTGGATACGTTATTTTTTTAATAAGAAATTATTGTTTTGACCAATCACATCAGTAGAGTATGCAAAGAATATATAAAAGTGACTGAATGTAAAAAACTCATTCAATATATAGATATAAGTAATTAAGTTACATCTTATATATTTAATTATAAGAGTGTTATGCTTATATTATTAACACATATATATATATGTATGTATATATTTATCAATATATAAATAAGTTTTAATTGAACTTGGCTAACCAGTCAATTCCAACATAAATGAACAAGTCGTCTTAATCGAATTAATTTTATTAAATATCGAACGAAACCTAGTTGAGAGTTTTTCTTAACAATCAGATTCGAATTTAATCGACGCGTACCGAGCTGGTTATGTCCATTTACCGCCATTCCTGCTGGTCATACAATATTTGAGAGGAATCGAAAACCGTGGCTCACAAACATTCGTAAACGACACCTGGCATCTGCAGCAATACAAATTCCATGCACCTTTTGTTTTTTATTTTTTAAAACTGTCATCACGCCGCCGCCTTTCTTTCATTCCAAGAAATTATCATTTTCTCTTCAAACAACCAAACAGCAGGATTTTTCTCGTACTCCATATTTTCCCGAGAAAAAAAAGGATGAACGACATGGATTCTACGCCAGTGAATTGGGAAGCACTTGACGCTCTGATAATTGATTTCGCCAAATCGGAGAACCTGATCGAAGGGCTTCTCTGTTCTTCGTCTCCACCCTCTTCTCCTGCTTCGTCGTCTTCTTCTTCTTCTTCTTCTTCTTCCTCGCTGTCCACTTCGTCCTACCATTCGAGGTTGATCATCTCGAAGATCAGACGCTCGTTAGAGGCCGGTGACATTGACACCGCCATGGATCTCCTCCGCGCCCACGCGCCTTCCATTCTGGACGATCGTCGTCTTCTCTTCCGGTTACAGAAGCAGGTGAGAGTGTCGCAATGCTCTGTTTCGTTGTTGACATAATGCGGAAGAGTAATTTTTTCTACGAAAATGCGGGAAATAATACCACTGCGTTTCGGAGACTTAGATATTAATCGTTTGAGAAAACGTATGCCTAATCGAATATTGTGGATATTATATCTTATCGTTTCTTGGGTTTCCCGGGAAACTAAATGCTCCGTTTTTTTTTTAAAAAAAATTTTTTATTTAGATTTCTGAATTGGAATTTTTTGGGTCAATTTGGCTGAAGAAATTTATTGAGATGTTGAGAAAAGGGACTGCCGAAGGTCGTGACGCTGCAATTGCTTGCCTGAGGACAGCTCTCGCTCCTTGTGCCCTTGACGCCTACCCAGTAAATTCAGTTTTTTTTTTTTTTATATTGCAATTGTGTACTTTCTTTCCATTAATTCTTTGAAATAGAGTTGACTGTTCCCACTTATAGTCTCTTCACCACATTTGCCACTGATAGGCTTGTAGATATTTCAATCCTGCCAACTTACGGGTCCTTGATTAATGGATGAGTGCCATATGAAACAGCCCTGAAACACATAAATATTTGCACTTTTTTAAAAGGCAAATTAGAAAAAGATAAATTTTTGAAGCTGTGCTAGTGGGATTTCTTGTGAAAAAAAGGTAGTCAGTCAAATTGCTTTCTACATGGATAGGGGTGTAAAATATTCTCGTTTCTAGTAGTTTTTTTTTTTTTTTCTCTGTTTATCGCTTAAAGGTTTATCCCTTGAATACAGCCTGCTAACTAGGGTTGTGCCTCTCTGCATTTCTAATGAACCCCCCGGAACCGCATAAAAATTGTACTGTTTAAAAGGCAATTTGGAAAAGTTAAGTGTTCCAAGTGGTGCTGGTGGGATTTATTACTATGAAATAAAAGTTAGTCAAATTGCTCTACACAAGGATAGAGGCATATAATCTCTCTCCTTCTCCTATATTTCTGTTGTTTTTTTTGGGGGATTTTTGCTCTTCTTTTAATCACTTAAAAGAGGTTATGTCCTGTATACATCCTACGTACTAGTGGCAGATAAATGACAATTGTTCTGAAACCCTTCTGGCAATCTTGCCGATAAATATTCATAGTTTTTTAAAGTGTAAAGTTGAACTTGATATCATCTAGACTGTTTTATATTTTTGGTTTTCTCAGTTGAGAGACTGTAAAATAGAGAATTGGTGAAGAATGTGGAAGAGATATTTGCAATTTTAGTGTTTAGAAGTCCTTCAGCGGATTCTAATATTCATAACAGAGTGATAATTCATTTTGGCGGTTCCGTGTTTTGGTTGAGATGCTTTTTCTCTTTCATTGTTTACTGCATCTATGCATCTCTGAGAAGGTAGTGAATGAGAGCTTGGCAAATGGGAACATGAATTTTTTGGATGGGAGAAACTTTTGGCCCTTAAATTATTTATCTTATCAATTATTTTTAATATAAATCATATTGCTTTATAGGTAAAAGTTCAATTATATAATATAAATCATATCTAATATTATTATGGATGGAGCAAATGGATACCATCTGCTCTGCTACCCTTAAAACTGTTACCCGTCCATGGGTAGTGTGTTTTTTTATTGTTATTTTATAAAAAATGCCCCGCCCACTTGGGTAATGGGGCAAAAATCTATCCATCACCCTTGTTGGTTGGCTGGGTGGCAGATTCACCCCTAATCGAGAGTTGTCATCAAGGAGGGGGATTGCTTGAAATTCTCTGTTTTTTTTGTCTTTTTTATTGGAGGATAACTCCTCTGACAGGTAGCTGGGTCTTGGGAGGTGATTTTCTAACTTTACCCAAATTACATATTGGCTTAGCACCTTGATTTCCTGGCATGCTTGTTCAGCCACTGCTGCAGTTTGAAGTTTTCTCGGGGTTAATCAATTGTTCAGCACTCATTTTATTGATTTTATAAAAATATTATTTTTTTTACTTCTAAATTTTTTAACCTGTTAGGGGTTTCCATTTCTCTTGTTTAGCTGTTAATTCTGAAAATTCTGTATTTACCTTCAAGGAAGCATACGAGGAATTCAAGCATGTTCTTCTTGCCTTTATATATGGCAAAGATGATCAAGCTTCACCAGTGGCAAACGAGGTGGGAAATATTTGGTGTTCTTTTGAACTAATTTGACTTTATGTTGTTTTTTTGTAGACAGCAGCAAGTCAATGATGTATTCTATGTTTTCTGTATCACATATGTGTTAGCGATTATTTATCAAAGGTCAAATGTTGCTTCAACTATTAATTATATGATATGATAGTTCATGTCAGTTCTGATTATTTTTTTTCTAACTATAAATATTTTCTTGATATGTGATGGAGTGTGGCTTGTGTTTTGTCAACAATATTGAAGGCTTTACAATAACACTAAAGAGTCTAGATATAGGTTTTACCGTGAACTGAACCCTATTAAAAGAAGATCCAAATTGGTACTTGATTTATGTTTCCTTTGGAGTATAGCTTTACTTAGTAGTTCCCATGGGTAGTTATTATAGCTTTAATAGACTAAGTTTTCATGACTTCCTGCTATCCGTTTCCAGCTGTTAATTAGGTGTTTTCTCTTGTATGCATCCCATGTGCTTGGGCCATGTATTATTACTATCAATAAGTTTTGTTTACGTCTAAAACATGTGTGCCCTCCAGTCTTTTCTCTTCCACCATATTGATAGGGACCTCATAGAAATGATTAAGGTTGGTCTATATTAGCAATTCACTGGATCCTTGAGTTTGGTTAAACAAATTAACATTTGTAATTGGTTGATGTTTCATCTTCAGTTCTAGCTTTCTTATTGGCAGTAGCTATTGACTGTAATGGGCTTAATTTTCATGATTTTTTGTATCTATTTCTTCTTTCTAATTAGGTGTTTCCTCTTGTATACATCCTTTGTACTTGTGCTATCCCTACTCTTTTATTAATATAATTTCTACTCATCAAAAAAGAAAAAGTTCTAGCTTATTAAGGTGACGTTAGGTGTTTGTCACTAGTAATTTTTATTATGTCGTTTTTCTTTTCAGTGGTCTGAAAGAAGGAGGTTTGACGTTGCTGGATTGATGTCCTCTGTCTTAAGAGCTCATTTACACGCATATGATCCAGTCTTTTCAATGACATTGAGATATTTGATAAGGTATCATTGAGCTTTGGTTATTTTGTTTTCACATGATATTTTCACTCTGATGCTTGCGTTATTTCGATGCATGTTGTTGACTGACTGTTTATCTTTCAATTTTATCCCTATGCTATGCAGCATACACAAGGGATACTGCTTTCAGCAAGGAATTGTGTCACCGATTTCAGATCTTACTCAGAGGTTGCTTCTTGATGAGCGTGACCCTCCTGCAACAGCACAGGAGAGTCTCTATGAAGTACCTCCATTCGATGAGGTGAGATTTCGAAATTATATTTGGTTGTTTTAAGATGTTAAATGGAGATATAAGTGTATTTATCTTAATGTAAATCATTTTTATACTTCTTCGTTCTACCATCATAACTGCATCCCTCCCTCTCTTCTCCTCCCTTCTCTACCTACTCTCACCCTCTCTCTCCCCGTTCAGGAAAAAGAAAGAAAAATAGAAAGCAACTCACCACCATCACGGCAGCCATCATTTTCTTCCAACTATAGGTTTAACATAGATATCACAAGAAAGCAAAAGATCAATCAGTTTACCTCAGAATAGAAATATTTTCCATCAAAACAAATGATGAGTGAAGCTGTATTCTTGTTATGGGTTTTGCCATCAGCCATCTAAAATATCATTTCCAGAGCACTCAGCTTGCCTTTATATATGTTCTTTTGTTCGGTTTCAAAAACCAGGTGGATGTACAAGCTCTTGCACAGGCTGTAGAGCTCACAAGACAAGCAGCAGTTGATAGCTTGAGGTTTTCTAAGGGTGATCTATTTATGGCATTTCAGGTTAGTAGTTTTCCCAATGTAAACTTTGTAATGATGTCTAGGTTTCATACTTTCATCATATCCTTCCTGATCATTTGCTAGTATGGGGTTTAACAACGGCATTTAGGTGAGCCAGGTCTTTGCAATATTTTAGAGACTGGAAACTTAGCTCTACTTGGGTAGTTAGATAAGTTTTATATCTGTATGCTATACGTATATGTGTTTTGTTTTTTCTTTTCTTTTGAAATGTGCAAACTTATATCAAATTTAAGTTCTAACATTTAACCACTCCCCGATCAAACTTCTGCAATTTTTTTCTGTCTTCAAATTACAACATCTGTAAGGGCTCTGATTAACACCCATGTGAATTTTATTTTCCTATATTTGGATCAAGGAAAGAAAAGAAAAGGATAGTATAAGCAACATGTCATTTGAAGTGTCCAAAAAACTGTCATTATAGCATATATACACTCTGGGGTAGAGAGTCAGTGGGAAGAGTTTCGACCTTATCTATTATCTACTGTAGAGAACAGTAAATCGATCTGATTGAGAGGTTATTGACCCCCACATTTGTAGTTGTGATTCTCTTTGAAGCACCCTATGAGGAGGCCAAGGAGGGGATGGATGTTGGTAATTTAGTTGAACATTTTTGTAAGAATTAGGACTGCGCCATATTCCATCATGAGTTTTCACCAGTTTATTTCCTTTGTTTTTGGTAAATTATATATTGATTCATTTATCCTTAGTAGAAACCTAGTAGTGAAGCATAGAGTTTGGGAGTTTTGGCATATATCTAACATGAGAATCCTTGAGTTCTGGACTTCAAAATAATAATAATAAGTAACTAGGAAATTTTATTTGAGAAGTATAAATAACAAGGAAACTTTTTAATGCTAACATTTTAGATACTTGTTTAATACCAGAAAAGGAATGGAGCTTTAAAAAGAATAAAACAGTGGCGGGCTGGAATTATTTATTCATTAACTAATATCTGTTTTAAGTTGTATGTTTGCAGTTCCTTTGAGTTTAGACCTTAAATACGGACATTTCCAGTCCTCTCATTTTAAACCATATGCTTTCTCCATGCTCATATATCCAATTAGTAGACTGATAGGTTTGGAGGGTGAGATGGGAATTTTGTGTTTTGTTTTAAAGTTTAAAATATTATTTTTTAGTTTTGGAATTTGAAAAAGTTGAATTGGAATTTGAAAATTTTATATTGGGATTTGAAAAAGTTGAATTGTTTATTATATTTTGTATGGAGATTTGAAAAAGTTGTAATGATGAGATGAGATGAAGATAAGAAATCTCATCTTATCTTTGCCCCCAAACCTATCCAGTGTTCTTCTAGGGTAGTGCTATTCTAGTCCTTTTTTTTAGTCATTGGGTAGCTGGTATATTGAGCCTGCAAGACTTTATTCATGTCTTTATTTATTGCAGAATGAATTGTGTAGGATGAGATTGGATGTTTCCATGCTCAATGAGCTTGTTTGTGAGTACTGTGTTTATAGGGGAATCGTGGATTATGGCCTTGCATCCACTTTAGGTGACTTTCCTGCCTTTTCTATTCTAGTTCATTTCTGCTTTTATAGAAAGTCCAATTATATCTCACCAACCTTTCATGATTCCTTCAGTTTTGGAACCTAAAGTCAATCAACCTGAGCCTGGGTGGAGTGCATCAAGAAATTTCTCTCTTGAAGTGGATTCTAGTGTTAACAAACATTCTGATTGTGAGACCTCCATTAACATGGGTGGTTCTCCTGAGAATAGAGCTGATGTGTCTAGCATGCAAGGAACGGATGTTGAGTTGCGATATGCTTGTGAGCCATTAAGCAACCATGATGACTGTAGCACTAGTGGATTGAATGTGTCTGAAAATCCAAGAGTTCTGCGGAGATATAGAACCCATGGATCTGGAGAGAGGGGTAAACGCAAGAGATGGAGGGGAAGATATGATGATCAATATGGTGTTCCTTTTGATGAATGCAGTAGGCAAGAGCTTAGCACAACTACCCTGGTTTCTAGCACTTCTATCTCAAAGGAACAACAGGTGCTTGTTTGATAATTATTGTTTTTCCTTGTGACAAGTGGATATTGTCTGTGTACTTGGATGTTCCTTTTGTGTGCTTTAATGTAGCTCTATGACATATCACAACAAGTAGATATTGACAGTACTGTTCTGTAGGGCTCAGGGAAGCACTCCATTTTAGATTTAAGTAGTAGCATGGATAAATACGAGATTATGCTGGGGATGAAGGATCTAGCTAGCAAGGGAATGGCTGCAGAGGTTGTTGAAGAAGTTACTGCTATGGATCCAAACTTTTTTGTGCAAAATCCTATATTGCTGTTCAAAATTATGCAGGTTGGTGGATTCTCTACCCCCAATGGCTTCATTTGCAGGAAAGAGTTGCTATTCATAGAATGTTAGTATAAATGCAACCGTCTGATCTGTTCACTGGTTAGGTTGAATTCCTTAAGCTGGTCAGCTCTGGTGACCATTCTAGCGCTCTGAGGGTTGCATGCTCGCATTTAGGTCCTTTAGCTGCTAGTGACCCTGCCTTACTGAAGCCCCTAAAGGAGACTTTGTTGGCATTGCTCCAACCAAATGAAGATGCACTTGGGAAAGGCTTGCCTCTTCATGCCCTTTCAACTTCACTCCAGGTATGGCGTAGAGCTAATTCCTCGATAGTTATAATTGATACATATTCAATTTTAATCTTATGCTTCTGAGGCTTACATTTCCCCAGTTTTCGCCAACCTTTGAGGGTACTGAGGGAACTACTACCATTTTGCAAATCTGTTGCCACAAACCACTTTCAAACTACCAACCTTTATTAGCACTTCATTACTCATCTCTTGCAGTTACTACGAGTTCATGTTTATTATCATCATTATGTCTTCTTCCTATCTATACTTATAAAAAAAAAACAAAAAATGTCTTCTTCCTATCTATCAAAAAAGAAAAAAATTTGTTGTCTTTCATTTATATGTATTTCATTAAAATTAGCAATCGAATAAGATCATTCTTAAATAACTTCACAAAATCAAGTTATAAACAAAATTAAAAATAGAATAGAATTAAAAATTTATCAATGTCTCGCATCATGCGGGTGGTCGACTACTTCTACTTTTATTATTCCTGTGCATTGTGCAGTTTGACACCAAGTTTTTAAATGTATGGTGGAAGCTTGTCTCTCCAGCCACAAATGTGATGCCAGACAGAATTTAGATGAATTCTAGCGGCTAATTTCTACAGACAATCAAAACAAAGAAGACAAGATATTTGCCCAAAACATAGAGAAAACAACTTTGTTTTTAAGTAAAAATTATCAAAACTCCAGAATGTCTTAACCAAACCCACAAGCCGGGCTTAAATAGTTGTAAATCCGAAAATATCAAGATTTTACTATAAATAGAAAATTCCTAATAAACACACCAAAAATTAATCCGTAAATAAAGAAGCAATCAGCCAAAAATCTGGCCAAAATTAAGATAAAAATCACTTCTTAACCGAGAAACGAAATATTATCATAAAAGGCAAAAAATATCGAAAATTGGAGATTTGAATTGGAAAACAGCTGATTTCGGGCTCAAAAACAATGACCACCAACATAGCTGGGTGGCCACGGCGTGCGTGCCGAAAAGAACTTTCCGAATTGGGGTCGTATGCTTGAATCCAATACCCATAACCAAAGTTATGGCCAAAATATCGATGGGTACTCAAAAGTGTCCCAAATCAAGTAGAAGTCATGGTTTCCTGCTGTACTTGTGCTGACCTGCCATCTTGATGTATTTCAGTGCTATCAACGTGCAGTCTGATAGCTCAACATCATCTGACTTGGATCCCCCTCTATCAAAATGACTTTTTCTGTGCAACATTAAAAAATTTTGCTTTAAACTTTTATATTTTTTGGTTTTATTCATTATTGGTTTCAGGTGAATTTTTATCTGGCCATCATTGTTGTAAGTGATGATGTGAACGAATCTTTAAGACTTTTTTTTTTTTTGTTCCTTGGATAGGTTGCAATTGGTAGAAGGCTTGATATAGAAGAACCCCAGCTTATGAAAATAATGAAGGTGTCCCTTTACTCTCATGACGAGTGGTTTAAACTTCAAATGTGTAAAGATCGGTTTGAAAGTCACTTGAGGATTGACTCCTTGAAAGAAGTTAACACACTGTTGCTCACTTCTGTTGGTATGTCAAATTTAAATGGCGCTACTTCCACTCTTGGATCTTCTCAAGTTACAATATCCTCAAGCACTAAGATTTCAGAAGATGGCAGCAGTCCTAATCAAGTATCACCTAGAGTTGTCGTCTGTGATGAAAATGCCATTCTTAAAGTTATGGTGCGTTGTGGATATATCTTACTGTCCACCAGTCTGTTTAAGTTTCATAATGTTTTCTTCTGCAATCTCATATTATAAGTTTGACTTGTGTGTTTCTTGTCATTATTATAATGCCTTGGTGCAACACGTGATATTAAATGACATTTTTTAAAACAGTGTGATATTTCGTTCATTTGTCTTTTCTCAAAGATTGTTGTCTTCAATTTCTGTAGTAAATTTCATGTAAGTTGTCTTCAATTTCAGGCATGAATATTTTTTTATTCAAAAAGTACTATCTATTTTCAAGAAAGTGTAGGACTGCATCTATTGAAGAATCACTCAATTACGAGCAGTCACCATAAAGCATGCTCATGCGTTCTAGCATCGGGGCATATGTTTTGTCTGGATCTTTCCACTCTATCTAGGGTTACAAGTTCTAAACGATAGAATCTTTGAGGTCTCTTAACACCCTTGTGTTTTTCCCCCTTTGTAAAGTGTTTTCACCCTTTCCCCCCCTGGAGAAATTAAAGATTACAATAATATGAGCATCTTCTCCATACAAGAAATACTAATATTTGGTTTGGGTGCAGGAGTTTCTTGCTTTGCAAAGGGCAGACGCTATTCATCTTCTTGCACAGTACAATGGAAATGCAGAGATGGTCATTCAGCAATTATTTTCATAGTTATGAGTGTAAAACTGTATATAGCTGAATGTATTTGTTTATCGATTTGTGGATATTATTTGATTCAATTTGTACCATACATTTGCATTTTTAGATGTAGTTGCAATGGGGGAAGCCTCGCAATTTATACCCTTTCAATTTATACCGTTTGGATATAAAGTCATCTCATCTTATCTCATTTCAAGTAATAATCTCACTGATATTTATAAATTATCTCATTTTATCTCACTATCAAAACGGGCCAGGAAATCTTGCCATTAATGGAACCAATTCATGTCATCTCATTGCAATTTATTATTTCTTGTGCACTACCAGAATTAGTTGTTGATATTGGCTAGAAAAGCTTGCAATTAATGAAACAATATATGGAATTCGTGTGGTTGATAGTGGTAATGGTTCTTTTCTTTTGGGGGTAGCTACCTGCAAGAACAGTCCGATCGGACTCCGAGCAATGTTATACAATGTCCTCAATTTCCACATATCATATTTTTTAAAAAATTTAAATATTATTTTTAAATTTTCTTTTAAGTTTATTCTTTTTAAACTAATTCAATTCTTTTAGTCATTATTCATATATTAAATATTTGATAAAAGAAAAAAAATTAAAAAAATGTGATGTATGAAAGTTATGTGAATAGTAAAAGATTGTGTAGATTTTTTAAAAAATGAAACGACCTAAACTTGACAACAGATCAGAAAATAAAAATGGCATACCCAAACTTTGTAACAAAAAAGAGAAGAAAAAGAAAACAGAACCACAAACTTTTATGAAAATCTAAAACCAAACACTTTTCACTAGAAGTTTATACCGAAAAAAAAAAGTTTTAAAATTAAAATCTATCTATTCAATTTTGAAAACCTGGATACAATATGTGAGCACCACGTTTAACCACATGGTGATCAATACATGAGCTTTACTTTTATATAATCTGAATCTAATATTTCTGAAAAAGTATTTTTCAAGATTCATTATTATATCATCATCTTAATGGGGAAAGGGCAATAAATAATAAAAGAAAATGTTGGGGACCTAATCAATGCAGTCTGTATCCACTCAACAGAAAACTTTCCTAGAAAAGCCACATATGCTCTAGTTATAGTCAATGATGATTGATGGGCACATTTATTAATTACCCAAAATGATTTCATTTTCATTTCATTATTTTAACGTAATGAAGAAGTTTTCAATGATGGACACATCCCTTTGCCTGAATTAATGCCTTACTATTTGTCTATTCACCAACTAAACAAAAAATAGACAAATTTCGCAATGAACGAAGATCGTGGCTCAACAAAAACTACAAGAGAACTGAGAATTGATCGATTATTTGAGTGATATGAGAAAAATGACCCTAGCTATTTATGTGGACTGAGTTTTGAGCAGTTGATCAGTCCAAATCGTTTTGGTAATTTATTCTCCCTATTTGACTCGATCCCCTGCATAGTCACGATAAATTAATATGTTTTGTTTACAATATATGGGGCTATTGTTTAATGTCTTTGACCTACTTTTATTGGTCGTGTTACGGCTTAATTATTCAAACTTCAAACCATACAACCTATACTCTACGCTACCATTTGTCATATATGGACGGTGGACTTAAATTTAGCCAGTCTTCTAGTAGATATATTTTAAAAAATATTAAATTTAAAAAAAAAATAAAAGAAAAAGATTGAGTTGATACGCCTCATCAATACAGTTGATTTAAATGGATTAATCTGAGTAGTATGTAACATGACTGTTAATTGGGATGTACCTTCTATGTTAAGTCGAGAAATATAGACGTCGCGGATCTAATCGTCACGGATGAAGTCGTGGATGTAATCGTCTCAAATAATACATATTATATAGTGTATAATGGAATTTAATACATGACTTGTCATTTTTGAAATCCACTTGTTTGAAACTTTGGGATTTCATATTCATAGGATGATGACACAAGGTTTTGCTTAAAATCCTAGTAATTCATTTGTCAAAATTTTTTTTTTTTTCACATATATATTATAAGATTAATTTTGGACTTATCTACTAATAATAGTAGGTAATAATGATCACGTTTGATTTACCATGAATAAATTAAGGTCTGGTTCGGACAGTGAAATTATTTTAAATCTCATTTAATCATTATAATTTTTTTAAACTTTCAAATAAAATATAATAAACAATTTAATTTTTTTAAATCTTTAAATAAAAATAATATAAAAAAATAATATTATATTAATATTTTATTTAACTTTTAATTTTCACATATTATCTAAACTAAGCCTTGAGATTGTCGTTTTTCTTTTTTTTTTCCTGTCATAAGGAACTAGTTGGAACAAGAAGCAAAGTCATTGCCGTCCTTAATAGCATTGCGGTTCCTATTCAATTATTTTAGCGCCGGCAGGTCTGCATTCAAAGTAGATTATATTTGACCAAATAAATTAATAATTTTGTACTATTAATTGCTGCCAAATTATGTCATAAATTTAACTCAATGTTTGAACTTTGATTTTATAATTACTGGTGGACGAATGATCTAAATCCCATAAATTCTTCCATCACAAGTACCGATAATATTCAACTTTAAAAAAAAAAAAAAATCACGAGCATTAACTGCCACAAATAATCTCATTTCTTCCTCAAAATAGAAAAACAATAAACGTGATAAAGTAACAAATACAAATTTTGTAAAATAAAAAAAGTATGAATGAAGGATAATGATATTCTTCCACCTTTTTTTATTATTGCTTTATTATTTAATTATTTTTTTACTCTTTTTTCTATTTGAAATTGGATTAAAAATTTCAAAACATAATTTTTTTACAAAATCTAAAAAAAAATAAATTCAATCAACTAATGTACTCATATAAGTTAATTAAAAATAAATTTAATTTTATAAAAATTGACTATTTTCATAAAATTAAATTTATTTTTAGTTAAATTGTATGATTATATTGAATGATTAAATTTATTTTCACTTAGGTTATATAAGAAGATAATTTCTTGATATTTTCAATTTAGGTTCAAAGAAAAAAAAAGATAATTAAATAATAAAATAATAATAAAGAAAATGTAAGGCAACATTACTCTCGAAGGAAACATGAAAGGATGAAAGGACAAAAGCTGAACCCCGAAATCTCAGATTGAACGAAACATGGAAAGGATGAAGAGTCCTATTTACGTTTAACTTTTTGGTCGTGGTCATCATCTAAAAGAAAAGAAAAGGAAGTGTTATCCATAAATAAATTTTATAAAAATAAATTTAAAACTTCATAATTTTATATAATTTATTAAATTTATTTTATAATAAAAATAAATTTATAATATAACATAGATTTGAGAGTTATCTTTTATGAGATATTTTTAAGAGTGAAATATTTTTTCTAAAAAAATCCAATTGTTTTCATAACTTTTGAAAATGGTGCTTTGCTTTAACGATAACTTATATATAAAATGAGATGCATGTGTATATTATACCAAAAATTATATTTTTAAATTGGTGTGTATTTATGTGATATAATTTGATTTGTAAGATAAATTTAAAAATATGAATCTTATCAATCAAATCTTATTCTTATCATTTAAGTGATATAGATAATGTATTTTATACACCAATTTGAGAATATAATAACTCTATATTGGACACATGATTTTTCTGTTCGTAGTATTTATCTTAATTTATATATTTTTAGTGTTTTAATTTCTTAATATATTGGATTAAGAGAACCAAATTGAAAATAAAAAGTGAAGTTAAGTAAATAATTTTCTTATATTCCATTATTATTTGGCACGTTTGAGTTGTAATAGCAATCTTAAAAAATGCTTAAATAATCTGAAAAGCTCTTTAATGGAAAAATTAAGTTATTTGGGTGTTACATATTAAAACACTTTTAATCTCAAATAAGCTAAAAAGTATGTTTAAGGAAAAACATTATTTTCCTCAAATATACTTTTTCGGATAGAACGTAATTCAAATTTTAAAAAGATTGTCAATGGATGAAAATATCCATATAATTTTTAGATAATTACAACTTTTAAACTTTCAGATATTATTATAATTTTTTGAATCGTAATCTTTATATCAGAAAACACTTTTTAAATTTAACAATGCTTTAGATATATAGTTATTAAATAGTAAATAAATTTTTAATAATAAAATTTATTAATTAAATTATAAGGTCTAAATCCTAAACTTAGAGCATTTCCATTAGATTCCTCATAATCTTTTTTTTCCTAATAATTTGAGGAAAAATTTAGAGAATGTTCTCAAAACCTCCCTCTATCTGAATCCCCATTTTAGGGAAAAGCTTTAAGGAATGAATATTTGGAGAACTACTATTCATTTCCTAAATCATTTTTATCAATATTTTATTCATTTCAATTAAATTAATTCTTCTTCTATTCATTTATACTTTCTCTCATACTCATATTTGTTATAGTTTTAAATAATAGTTTTAAAAATAATTTAAATAACTATGAAAATATAAAAAAGAAATTAAAAATATTAAAAATAATTTAAATTTTTATTTAAAATATTCACTAGAGTAATAGTTTAAAATATAAAAAAAATATTGAGTAATTAAATTTATAATTAGAAGTGAGAGAAAAAAATAATAAAGAAATAATATAAAAATATTATTTTAATAGACTAGAGAATGAGATGCATAATATTTTTAAAAGATGAATAAAATTTAAAAGAAACTTATAAAAAAAATATTTTTTAATTAAATTATAAAATTTTTTATAGAGAATATAATTAAAATGCTCTTAGAAGATATATTTCACACAACAATACAAATATCAAAACAAAAGTCAAAGTGAAGAAGCAGTGCCCTGCTACCTGCTACCGTACCATCTTTCCTCAATGCCCATGTCTTGTCCTTGTACATGGTTTCCGAGGTTCGGACTGGACTGTATAGGTTGAGAGAAGAGAAATGATAAAACAGCGACTCTTTACCATTTTTCTACAACCATTTAATAAAATAATAATTTTTAAAATATTTATTTTAGATTGAATTTTAATTTGATGTGTTTAAAATTTAAAAAAATATTATTTTGTTGATAAGGTGTAAATAAAATAGAGTTAAATTGTAAGACTATCATCGCTCGTATGTTAATTACATTACGGTATCTCTGCGGATTATTTTTCTGAATTATTTGCACTGTTTCGAATTTTCACTAAAGGGTTGCAGCTCTCAACTGGCATCAGAAAAACAGAGCCTCACTTGCTGGCCTCGAGGAAACCCTTTAATGGCTTTGTTTTCCACGAGCCAAAAGTTAGCATCGCTCCAAAGCTAGTTATTGTTGTACATTTCTCTTTGGCTTCTTTCTCTCAGGTTCTCTGTCCTTCTGTCCCCCCATCTCTCTCTCTCTTCCACCGTCCGAAGACTTGTGCAGCTAAGTGGAAGAGAAGGGTGCGGGATGAGCAGCACTCTCTGAAGTCTGCCCTTTTCTTCCAAGACCCTTTTTATCTCTTCTCTTCGTCTCTGAGAGGGCAATGGCTGAAGAAATCTGTTGCTTTAACAAGGTGACGCTGACTCACGCTCTGTCATTTTCTTCTGAATTATTTATTACCTGTTTCTTGTATTACTTTCTGAATTTGAGTTTTTGTTAGAAACAAAGGTGTGGACTTTTTTTTTTGGTTAAATTTTATGGTTTTGATCTATAAAATTGGAACTTTTCCAGATGGTTCGAAGGTTAATGGCATTCTTTCTCTTTCCCTCTTTCTTTATTTATCCTCCTTCTGCTCCAAATCTTACTATGGCAAACATTAAGTGAATATAGTCTACTTTGATGATTGACTGTTTTCGGATAATAATATAGATGCCTTTGAAGAAGAATGCTCGGTATTGTACATATAGTTCACTTCAATGATTGATGGGTGTAGATGAAAAAATGGAGATGGGTTTGAAGATGCATAAAAAATTAATCTTGAAATCATAGATTTTTGGGTTTTAGGTTAGCTCTAGTAGCATAAAACCTACGTTGTATTCGTATGTCCACCAAGTGGCTCTTAGCCTATTTCTCTTAAGTTGGTTCAGCTGGAATCTAGTGGTTCTGTGATTTACGTGCCTTAACGATTTGAGAGACATTACCTGCTCTTTCGATTTTTTTTAGTTGTTTATCTTCTAAGGATAACAATAACGTTTAATACAGGCATTTTATTAAATTATTTCCGCTTTTTGCCATTCTTCGTAACTTAAAACTGGTTTTTGTTGATTTTGCATTGCACCGTTTCTTAGAACCCCATATTACAAAATTGTTAATTCAATTTTCTATTTTATTTTAACTTTGGGCCACAGGATACTCTCATACTAAAGCCTCCAAAGAAATCTCCATTGTTTTCAAGGATGGTAATCTTAGTTTTTGCAGTGGTCTTTGGCGTTTATATCTACACAATCTGTCTAAAGCGGATAAGCACCCACACCAAGACTAAATTTCTGAACATCCAAGTCATTGAAAGGCCTTGCCATGAGAATGGCATCAAGCTATCCGAAATTCCTTACATGCATTACCCAAAACCTGAAACTTTTAGCAGGTATTTTAGACCTTCTGTCAAAAGATTTTGCTGGGTTTTCTTTCTGATGAGCTAATATCTATTTTTTTCTACAATGTAACCAGGGCAGAGTGTGAAGGTAATCCTGTACAATTCTTTGCCATCTTGTCGATGCAGAGATCAGGAAGCGGGTGGTTCGAGACCCTATTAAATAGTCATGTTAATGTAAGCTCCAATGGAGAGATATTCTCTGTAAAGGATAGGAGGAAAAATATTTCTTCAATTGTACAGACTCTAGATAAAGTTTACAATTTGGATTGGTTCACTAGTGCTTCCAAAAATCAATGCTCTGCAGCAGTGGGCTTCAAGTGGATGCTTAATCAGGTAGTAACGTTGTTTGGATCTATGATTCTGTGGTACTAAGCGCATATCTTTCAATAAGTTCTCTGCTCGGTGAAATTAGCTAACTTTTCTGGCTCTTTACTATTGTATCGTATGGGACACCATGAGAATCCATCACTCCAGCCATAAGTAGTTACCACTTGTAGGTAAGTGGAAGAAGTTACCATATTAATCCAAACATCAGAACAGCTGCTGAATTTCTCATGTTGGATTAATTTGTGAATTTGATATGTTCTGCAATTTTACTGATGTATTACTTTTTTTGTTTTTTGTAGTTTCCACACTTGAACATAAGTTATTGATATGGTGTGTGATAATTTATTTTAGCACTTCTCCCAATACATTTGTAGCTCCATTTTGCATGGAGAACAGATTTAAGGTTGTATCAAAGTAGTGAAGGGGATATGCAGCATACTTTGAAGCTTTTGAGAATTGTTAATTTTCACTCGTATCGTGAATGCATCGCGGAGTCCCCTTGGATGTTTTATTAGCCAACTTCCTCGTAATATTTTTTTATTGGCACCCGGTGTCTGGGAACAGTGTCAATAATCCTGGGAGTGCATAGTCTCTCGGCAAGGAGTTTCCGCAAGTGCACCTCTGGTAATTCAAGGGAAAAATCCCCCAGTCCGATAGCCTCTAGAGATTGTTTGCACCCAAGGAGATTTGAACCACTTGGGAGGAGCGTACCAAGCCCAAGGCCTTTACCACTTGGAAAAA